>RJWM01009960.1:0-65632 GCA_004363535.1 Dasyprocta punctata | reverse complement strand
ATGCAAACTTCAAACCGAGAAGGATCAAAAGAGATAAAGAAGGTCACTACATACTTGTTAGGGGAAAACTTCAAGAGGAAGAGATCACAATCATAAATATATATGCACCGAATATGGGAGCACCCAACTATGTAAGACAATTCTTAATAGACATGAAAAACCAAATAAACAATAATACAGTTATAACAGGGGACCTTAACACCCCTATGTCACAGACAGACAGGTCAACCAAACAAAAAATCAGCAAAGAAATAGCAGAACTAAATCAAACTTGTGAACAAATGGACCTAGTAGATGTATACCGAGTATTCCACCCATCAACATCAGAATACACATTCTTCTCAGATGCACATGGGTCATTCTCTAAAATAGATCATATACTGGTCCATAAAACATGCTTAAGTAAAAGCAAAGGAACTGAAATAATTCCATGCATATTATCTGACCATAGCGCAGTAAAATTGGAAATGAATGACAAAAAAGCCTACAATAGCTGCATAAACACATGGAAATTAAATACTACTCTCCTAAATAACCAATGGATCACAGAAGAAGTTAAAGAAGAAATTAAACAATATCAACAATTGAATGAAAATGCAAATACAAATTACCCGAACCTGTGGGATACAATGAAAGCAGTCCTCAGAGGGAAATTTATAGCACTAAACTCTCATATAAGAAAAATGGAAAGAACACACATAAACAACCTAATGCTGCACCTCAAACTTCTAGAAAAAGAAGAGCAAGTCAAGTCCAAAGCCCACAGAAGGGAGGAAATTATTAAGATTAGAGCAGAAATTAATGCAATTGAAACTAAGAAAACAATACAAAGAATTAATGAATCGAAGAGTTGGTTCTTTGAAAGAGTAAATAAAATTGATAAACCCCTAGCCAACCTTATCAAGAAGAGGAGAGAAAAAACTCAGATTCATGCAATAAGAAATGAAAAAGGTGAAATCACTACAGACCCGGTGGAAATACAGAAGATCATCAACACCTACTTCAAAAACCTTTACTCACATAGATTTGATAACACAGAAGAAATGGACAGATTCCTAGAAACCTGTGAATTACCAAAGCTGAATCAAGAAGATGTAAAGCTGCTGAATAACCCAATTTCAGCTAATGAAATTGAAAATGTAATTAAGACCCTACATCCCAGCACTCGGGAGGCTGAGGTAGGCGGAGCGTTGTGAGTTCGAGGCCGGCTTGGGCTACAACGCGAGTGCAAGGCTGGCCTGAGCTACATAATGCGACCCTGCCTCAAAAAACCAGGGCCGGGAGTTTGGCTCAGTGCCTTAAGCGCCTGCCCTGGCAGGTGCGAGATTGTGAGTTCAATCCCTGGTGCCACAAAAAAAAAATAAAAATAAAAATAAAAAGACCCTACCAACAAAGAAAAGTCCAGGCCCTGATGGATTCATTGCTGAATTCTACAAGAAATTCAGGGAAGACTTAATGCCAACACTCCTCAAACTCTTCAATGAAATCGAAAGGGAAGCAAGTCTCCCTAACTCATTCCTGGAAACAAGTATTACCCTAATACCAAAACCAGACAAAGACCCAATGAAAAAAGAAGATTATAGGCCAATCTCCCTAATGAATATAGACGGAAAAATCCTCAATAAAATACTGGCAAATAGAATACAGCAAGTTATCAGAAAGATTATACGTCATGATCAAGTGGGATTCATCCCAGGAATGCAGGGATGGTTCAACATATGGAAATCAATACATGTAATACACCATATCAACAGGGCCAAGGACAAGAACCACATGATCATCTCAATAGATGCAGAAAAGGCTTTTGACACAATCCAACTCCCATTCATGATTAAAAAAACCCTACAGAAAATCGAAAGAGATGGTCTCTACCTCAACCTGATAAAAGCTATATATCATAAACCAACAGCCAACATCTTACTGAATGGAGAAAAACTGAAAACTTTCAACCTAAAATGAGGAACAAGACAAGAATGTCCATTATCACCACTCCTATTCAATATACTCCTGGAAATATTAGCCAGAGCAATAAGACAAGAGAAAGAAATAAAGGGAATAAGGATAGGAAAGGAAGAAGTGAAATTATCATTATTTGCAGACGATATGATACTCTACATAGAAGACTCCCAAAAATCCATTAGAAGGCTTCTAGAAGTAATAACCAAATTCAATAATGTAGCTGGATACAAAGTGAACACTCAAAAATCAATAGCATTCCTTTACACAAACAACAAAGTCACTGAGAGAGAAATAAGGGAAACCACACCCTTCACTATAACATCAAAAAAATGAAATACTTAGGAATCAATCTAACAAAGGAAGTAAAAGATCTATACAGTGAAAATTACATTACTCTAAAGAAGGAAATCGAAGAAGATTTCAGAAAATGGAAAGACATTCCCAGTTCATGGATAGGAAGAACAAACATCATGAAAATGGCCATTCTCCCAAAATTATTATACAGATTTAATGCAATCCCAATCAAAATACCACTTGCCTACCTCACAGAGCTAGAGAAAGCATTCCTGAAATTCATTTGGAACCAGAAAAGACCTAGAATAGCAAAGGCAGTTCTGGGCAACAAAGGGAAGGCAGGAGGCATCACAATCCCCGACTTGAAACTATAATACAAAGCTACTGTGATAAAATCAGCATGGTACTGGAATCAAAACAGACCTGAAGATCAATGGAAGATTACAACTACAAACACACTCAGCCACCTCATCTTCTACATTGGAAGAAAGACAGCCTCTTTAACAAATGGTGCTGGAAAAACTGACTTTCTATATGCTGTAAACTAAAACTAGATCCATACCTATCACCATGCACTAAAATAAAGTCAAAATGGATCAAAGATTTGAATATAAATACAGAAACACTAAACCTACTAGAAGACAGAGTAGGTAAAAATCTTGATGACACAGGAATAGGCAGAGAGTTCATGAACAAAAATCAAATTGCATGGGAAACACTTACCAGAATCAACAACTGGGATCTCATCTTACTAAAAAGTTTTTGCATGTCAAAGGAAATCTCCAACAGAGTGAAAAGAAAACTCATGAAATGGGAAAATATCTTAGCCAATTGTCCATCAGACAAAGGACTTCCATCTAAAATATATAAAGAATTAAAAGAAATCAGGCCCCTAAAATTCAAGGACCCAATCCAAAGATGGGCATCTGAGATGAATACACACTTCTCAGAGAAAGAAATACAAATGGCAAATAAATATATGAAACAATGTTCAACATCAATGGTCATTCGGGAAATGCAAATTAAAACAACGCTGAGATTCCATCTCACCCCAGAAAGAATGACCAAGATTAAAAAATCAACCGACAAGAAATGCTGCAGGGGCTGTGGGGAAAAAGGAACTCTTCTCTACTTTTGGTGGGAGTGTAGACTGGTACAACCACTGTGGACATCAGTGTGGAGACTCCTCAAGAAGCTAGGATTAGAGATCCTATTCAACCCAGCTTTTCCACTTCTGGGCATTTTCCCAGAAGAATTGAAAACATCATACCACAGTGATATCTGTGCACCCATGTTTATAGCAACCCAATTTGTAATAGCCAGATCTTGGAAACAACCCAAGTGCCCATCAATCAAAGAATGGATAAAAAAGATGTGGTATTTTTATACAATGGAGTACTACTCAGCTATTAAGAAAGATTGCGTTGAGACTTTTATAAGTAAATGGTCACAACTTGAGACCATACTCATAAGTGAGATAAATCAAACCCACATGTGTAAATACTGTATTGTCTCCCTAGTGTAAGAAAAAGTATATATCATCAAAAATCTATAATAAATACTATGTAAGGGTAAAAAACAGCTCGAAGAGCAAAAGTAATTGGGAAGGGAAAATGGGGAAAGAGAAAAGGGAAAAGGAAAAGATATAAATCTGTATATATGTATATGTAAGATAACTAAAATGAGCACACTGCTGAATGTATTCGTTATTGAGAAAGAACAATTAATACTCATATGATTAAGTCAATTCTACATGTCTATATCTGTTCATGAAAGTAACCATTTTAAAGATAACAATATGCAGTGTTGCAACCATTGTCAAGTTTCTATCGTCTGGTTTTGTAAACCTGCAATGTTACTGTTGTGCATTTACTCTAGTCATTTGTTTGTCTCTTTTGCTTGTTGTCTTTGTTATATATGTCTTTTTTTTCTTCACTTAAATAAAAAAAGAGCAATTTGTTCTGGCATGCTATAGCACAGCAGAGTCATTATCACCTATGAGAATCTATGATTTCTCTTCTAATCCAAAATAATCTGAAAGTTCCCAACACATAGAAATGGTAAAATGCTTGAGGAGGTGGAAATGCTAATTACTCAGATTATATCATTATGCATTGTATATATGTGTTGGGTAACTACATCCTATAAACATGTACTATTATATATCATTTCTAAACCATTCAAATTTTTGAGAAAGAAGTAAGGAAAAGAAGGGAGGAAGGAGGGAGAGAGGGAGAGAAGGAGAGAGGAAAAGAAAGAAAAAAGAAAGAAAGAAAGAGAGAGAGAGAGAGAGAAAGAGAAAGAGAGAGAGGAAGCTATGAAAGAAGGGATAGAGAGATAGAAGGAGTAAGGAAGGAAACAAGGAAGGAAGGTAGACAGACATACAGGCAGGCAAGCAAGAGTGTTATGGTTATGGGGTATTTCTGGAAAATCTGCTAGAGCGAAAACTGATCAGTTTATTCTCCTTATTTCTATTTCCTTCCTCCAAGGAAACTAAATAAAATGATGAAACTGTGATGCCCAATGTGGCATCCACCGGTCAAAAGAATCTATTTAAATTTAGACTTATCAAAATTGTATATTTGAAATTGTATCCAGGCATGGTGGCACATGTCTGTAATCCCAGTGTTACAGAAAAATCAGTAGCAAACTGAATGGAAGACTCTTTGCACCAAAGAATCTAGAAGGCAAATATTTATTGATCATAACACCAGCAGGCTAGTAGGACCAAGTTCATATTACTCGCCAAGAGCCAGCTGTGGGTCTAGTTTAAGTACAGTTTACAAGCAGGAAGTGCAAGGTATTGCATAATTGGTTACATGGATTAAATTAAGTCATATGTTGTGTGAAAACAACTAGCCAGCCTTTATGGTAAGCAGCACAAGTGGCGTGGACTTCAGAAAGAGAAAAATCAGCACCTCCCAAGAATCTGCCATGCTGGGGCTGAGAAGATCCAACAAGAAGACAATTAGCAGCCTTCCTGGTAAGTGGCTCAAGTGGTGCAGATTCCAGGAAGAGAAAAATCAGCACTTCCTGAGAACCTGCCATGCTGGGACTGGGAAGATCCAACAAGAAGACAGCTAGCCAGCCTTCCTGGTAAGCAGTGCAATGGATCCAAGGAAGAGAAAAGTTAGCACCTCCTGTGTACCTACTAGTGCATGGGCTGAGACTCAACCCCCTCCCCCAGTAAGCAACCCACTGGTTCGGAGGATTGGCTAAGTTGATAGCAAATAAGGTATATAAAGCAACTAAGTGCTTGTATTGTTTTGTTGATTTTGCAGGCCTGGGGCCAGCAGTCTGAGCATCTCTTGGGAGGATGACAATATGCAATATAGCAAATATAGGGGATTTCCTTCTATCTTGTCTTTGAAATCTAATATTGTTCTCACTGCTTTGCTTTATTCTGATTAATTGTTTTGTTTTATTCAATATCCTGTTTTGATTGGTTTTATTCTGTTTTGTTTTTGGTTTGATTTTGCTATACCTAGTATCCTGTTTTGAAATTCTGTACCAATTTTACTGCTTTGTTTTGATTGACTTTGTTCTGTTTTGTTTTGTTGGATTTTACTATCTTTAAATTTTTAAAAACTAAAAAATAAAGTCATATGTTGTGAGCTGAACTCTAAACACATTTGCTTAAAAGGAATTACCATAACATAGAAACATCCTGGAGATGAGGGGAGGAGGTTCAATTGGAGCAATCAGAGTTAAAAGTGTCTTTGGGTAGGAAGCTAAGCCCCCACCTGTGAGCCAGTCAGAGCATGGACCAGAGAGAGCCAAGATGGAAGCTAAGCCCCTGCTTGCCAGCCAATCAGAGCACAGATAAGCGAGAGCAAGGAAGGAAGGTAAGCCCCCGCCTGTGGGCACACAAGTTGGGGAGAGGAGAACAGCCTCCTCCCTTCCCCTCCATGAGCTGCATTGTTTCACTGACTTTGCAAGGTTAAAGTTGAGAAACTATTTAGAGGACAACAATATGCAATCTAGTAACTGTTGTAGATTTCCTACTGTCTTTTCACTGTTTTGATTCATTTTATGACTGTTTTATTCCCTTTAAAATTAATTGTTAAAATGTATGATTAAAAAAAAAGACCACAGGGGGAAAAACTAATAATAATAATAAAAGTATCTTTACCTGGGTTACTCCACCCCAACCAAAGTTCTTGAAGCCAGTTAGAAGCAATATATTTTCTTATTTAAGGGAAACATAAGCTGAGAATAGTCAAATTGGCCCAGCACATTACCAGAAGAAAAGCAGCTGGACCCAGAGAGTCAAGGCTGACTGAATTCAGCAGGGTGTTTATATAACAAGCAGCAGAAGCATAGGTAGAGGTTTCTAATTGATTTCAACTAGATATAACATGCTTACAACTTTGTTATTCTATAACTGTGTCTTTACTAATCATATAATTATGCTCTTACACCAGCACTTGGGAGCCTGAGGTAAGAGGATAATTGAAAGTTCAAGGCCAGCCCGAACTACATGGTGAGCTCTTGTGTCAAAAACAAAAATTGCTTTGGAAAGTAGTTTGATGCATTCTACCAAATTTGCTTTAAAGAGATTATTCAATATTTTAACTGAATTAACTTATTTTTTCAGTGTGACTAAATCTGTTGATAACTAATTATTTACTTTCTAATGCTGAGTTGTATAATTAGACTCATCACTTCTGTGAACTGGAGACATTAGTTTTATTTTAAAAACAAGACAAGAAAAAGAAATGATACAGAATTTCAAAAAATAGTAGGAAATTAACACTAGTTAGCATATTGCATATTGTTATCTTAGAAATAGTTGATCAGGTTACAAAATTTAGGCCTAAAAAATGATCAAACAATGAAAGCACAAACTGTTATTTTTTATGAACTTACAGATACTATAATATAGTTATCTATCTTGTATATATATACATACACACATATATATGTATACCTATATACATATAATCTTTTCCCTTCATCCTTTTCTCCTTTCCCCTATCCCAGTCATTCTTTCCTTTTGAGAACTTTCTTTCCCTTTCATTTTCACAATATCTATTGTACATTTTGGATGTCATTACTCTTTCAGTCTTTTTGTTTTTCTTTTTACCCTAGGAAGACATTACAATATTTACAGGTGTGAGTTGGATTTATTTAACTTATGAGTATGGACTCAAGTTGCATCCATTTACCTATAAAAGTCTCATTTATCCTTCTTTACAGATGAGTAATACTCCATTGTATAAAAATACTACATCTTTTTTATCCATTCCATGGTTGATGGACATTTGGGTTGTTTTCAAGATTTAGCTATAACAAATTGTGCTGCTAAGTATGGGGTGCACATATATCACTGTAGCATGATGTTTCCAGTTCTTCTGGGAAAATGCCCAGAAGGGAAGTACCGGAATTGAATGGGACCTTCAATCCAATTTTTTTGAGGAATCTTCACACTGAATTCCACAGTGGTTGTACCAGTCTACACTACTACCAACAGTGGAGAAGAGTTCCTTTTTCCCCACAACCCTGCCAACATTTGTTATTGGTTGATTTCTTGATGACAGCCATTCTTTCTCAACAGCAGAGCAAAAGAATATTTAGACCCAAAAAGTCTCAAAATCAAAGAATTGCAACTGCCCTCACATATTTAAAGGCTCTGGGTTTGAAACAAGTCCTATTCTCAAGAAAGCAAACATGTCACAGGGACCCCCTCATCTCACAAATAAATTCACAGCCAGCACTGCTGAGTACTACGGTGATTTTATTGAGTGCCATGTTCTCTGCACTATGCTTTTTCGAAAGGCCATAGGTGTATATATGATCTCATTTAATATTCAGAATAAATTTATGAAGTCCATGCTATCATTAGTCTCTGTAATTTTTTATTAGTATATGTTTATGATGCATAGCAATTGTATTCATCTTGGGAGATTATACATATATGTATCATATCTATCATTTTTGCCCCCATCTAACTGCACCCTCCAGCATTAGCCTTATTAAATTTAGGCAAAAATATTTGCTCGCTAATGTTAGACTACTTGAATGTTGAATTGTGGCTGACAGGCACCTGGAACAGCCTAATGAAATTTGGAGTCTCAATTCCTAAACTTTTTAACAGGAAGATGATGTAACCCATCAGGAATCTATTGAAGAAGAATCTGGGAATTAATATAGCACGGAGTATGCATGGGCCTCAAGGGCTAGTGACTCAGCATTCATTCATGAAATATCAACGATGTGCACATGCAGGTCTGCAAAGGTGGGAGAATGGAAGACCTGCCCTGGTGAGCATATGATCTGACAAGAGGAAAACACACACAGTGATCGCAGACAAGGCAATCAGTCAATGCTGTCATGTACATGTGAAATGAATGTTGGAAGGAGACAGTTCCATTGAAGGAAGGGGGAATCAGAAACAGCTTTGCAAGGAAGGTGACCTTATCCTAGGTCTTAAAGATGTACAGGATTTTGCCACACAGAAAAAGGAGGCAAAGTCATTCCAGGCAGAAGAGGTGACACTGTTCTTGGATACTGATGAGACTGTCCATGGACATGAGTAAGGGGACTCCTACAAAGACAAAGAAGATTTCCTAGCATGGTACTCATTCAAGTGTTCAGAGAAAAGGGGAAAATCTCCTGGGTCTTCAGCACATATGTGATGTCCCATCCCTCTTCCAGGGACACTACAGGCATTATTCCTGGGAATAGGTGGATGGATGTGGTGTGAACACAATCCCACTGAGTAATTCCACAACCAATAGAGCCTCACCTGTTAACAGTGATGTGGGACAGTGGGATGAGGTGGAAACTTTGGGGACACACACACAGACTGTCTTACCTCCTTTCACCAAGAAGGACTAACAGGCATTGAAAGAAGGCAACTTGGCCTGGTCACTTACAATGGTGGACGCAGTTCTGGAATAGAAACACACATGGAAGGTATCACACTCCCCTCCATTCTCTTTTTCGAGCAATAAGCATTTTCTAACATTATTATTTTTTTGCATCTGAGTAAGACTAAAATTAGTCTCAACTCCTGAGAAAACTTGACTTCATCTTTCCCCATTAGTAGGTAAAAATCTATGCCATTTTGTTATTAATATTTTTATTGATGCTGAACATTGCAAGAGGGTATGTCATGAGAACTGAAATTCCTCCAGTGATTTTTCTGATGACCACATCAGGTAGTCTATGGTAAACAATGCTAAGATACCTATCAAAAGAATAGAAAATTTCAAAGACACACTTACTTACAAGGAAAGTGAAAATTATAACTATCTCCAAATATGTCCCAATAATTCTTCTGGTTGGCTTCCTTTTCAATGACACACAAGGTGTTATCATGAGGGATGCTGAACAAAAAGAAGAAGAAGAAGAGAAGGGGTGGAAGAAATAACAAAGGAAAGAAGAAATGATGAGATGGAAGAAACTAGTGATTTTAATCTAGCAAATATTTGTCAAAATCCCCTCTGTCCAAGGGTTCAGGTGAATAGACAACTAACACATAATATTCCATAGCACGGTTGAAAAGCTGGGAGTAACAACAGTTAATGACTATTTTATAATAGCTAGCAGAGAGTATTTTGAATGATCCCAACAAAGAAGTGGTAAATGGCTCAGGTGATAGATGTGCCAGTTTTCCTGGTCTCCTCATTACACATTATTTTATATACATTGAATGTCACATTGGTAGCAAGGTTCTAGGGTGCTGTGGACCCCCTTTAGAGATTCTCTTTCGGTCCTTGTGTCTGAACAAAGAATGGGTGAAGACATACATAAAAGTCAGTGAGGTAATGGTGAGAAAAGATGCATGCTCTGCACAGTGAGTGAGGTCAATTAAAAGTTGAAAAGATCTACTCTCTAAAGGGTGAGAGCTGGCTAATGAGGAAGCTTACCATAGCTAGCAGCTTACTAGTAGCCAAACCCTAATCTTTCTACCTCAACGTTATACCCACAAATACATAAAATTATTATGGGGAAGCAAGATAGTGGTGTTGACAAACTTACATAGTGAAAATGCTTCCCTTCGCTTTTTCTTTCAGTTTGAACCTTCCAATCATGTAAACCCAGACTATTGTGAGAAACCCTGATGCCTGCTCAAGTCCCTAGACAGTCAGTGAGAATTCCTGACCTCTGCCCTTGAAACTTAACATGAGGATTCTAGGGAGTCTTCAGTTACTGAGAAGAATCATGGCAGCTATACTGTTAAGTCCTTGTATTTCTTGCTGTCATTCTTAAATATCACACTGAACTCAAAATTAATCAGAGAACACACTATGATTAACCATGTTTTTTAATCCCTTTCTGTGTCTTAATCTCCTTTCATTCAGAATCCTCTTTTCTACCCCACAACTTCCTCATGGCGAGTTTCACCTCCGCATTTCTAAGTGTGTAGATGATGGGGTTCAGCATGGGGGTAAGGACCGTGTAGAACACAGCCACCAGCTTGTCCCCAGTGAAGGTGGAGGAGGGGCGCATGTAGATGACTATGGCAGGTACGAAAAATAAGACAACCACAGTGATGTGAGAGGCACAGGTGGAGAGGGCTTTGCGCCTCCCTTCTGCTGAATGGTTCCTCAAGCTGACCAGGATGACGATGTAGGAGCACACCAAGACAGTGAGGGAGAAGATGGAGATTACTCCACTGTTGACCAGCACAATATCCCCCTCCACAAAGGTGTCGGTGCAGGCCAGCTTGAATAAGGGATGGAGGTCACAGAAGTAGTGATCAATGACATTGGGACCACAGAAGGGTAAAGGGATGGTGATGATAATCTGAATTATGGAATGAAAAAAGCCCCCCAGCCAGGAACCAGCCAATAGCCTGTGACACAGCTGGTGACTCATAATGTTGAGATAGTGAAGAGGCCTGCAGATGGCCACGTAGCGGTCATAGGCCATCACCACTAGCAGGAGGATCTCAGCAACTGCAAAGAAATGGAAGAAGAATATCTGAGCCATACAGCCCTTGAAGGAGATGGTTTTAATCTCAGTGAGTAGATCCGTGATGAATTTGGGGACCACAGTGGAGGAGTAAAAGATCTCCACCAGGGACAGGTAGCCCAGGAAGAAGTACATGGGGGAGCGCAGGCTCTCACTGACACTGATTGTCAGGACGATGAGGCCATTGCCCACCAGCGTGGCCAGGTACACGGGAAGGAAGAACACGAAGCACGCTCTCTGCACTTGTGCACCCTGGAAGAGCCCAATGATGATGAACTCGGTCATGTTAGTTGCACCAGTTATGGGTTCCATTTGGAGAAGACGGATCTAGAGAAGAGCCCTGTGACAAAGCAAATGCACTCGTAAGATCAGCCCTCCACATTTGCCCTGTCCTTGCCTGTGGATAAAACCCTTTCCCATATGTTCTCTGACTGGTGTCTTGACTGACCAGCTCATACAGTAAAAATTTATTCTGCCAGTGCTCAATAGCCCAGTCTGGGCAAGACACTTCTCACAACAACTCCATGGCCCCACAGCACAGGTGAGCAAACTGAGGCTCACAGAAATTGTGAGTTAACCAAGTCTTCCAGAACAAAACCCAAATCATCTTACCTCACATTTATGTTTGTCTGTTATGTCAAATCCACCGTGCTAAAAAAAAAAAAAAAATACACTACATCCCATATTAATAAATATGCATATTAATTATTAACTTGTTTCTGATTCTCGATGTTTTCATGCATGCTGTTCTACTAGGGACTGCCCCCATGATCCTGTGCTCCAAACACCATGTCTCCCCCACAGGCTCCCCAGAAAAGCCCACCTCATTGACAATTCTCCCTTTCTGAAAAGTGTGTCATGTTCTGTGCATGAACGATACAAGTTTCTGGTTACTACCAGACCCTGTGGCTTTGCATGAACCCATGGTTCTGGCATTTTTCAACATTTTAAGGAAGTTTTAAAACTCAAGACCTAAGTGGACACTGGACTTTATTGTTCAGAACGAAGCTCCCTATCAGACAACAGTTTAACTCTCAAATATGGAGAAATCACCATGCTGTTTGTTTCTATCTTCTGTTTGCCTCCCTCTGACAAACTTACTTGTCAGCTTGAGATGAAGTTTTCTTTTAGTACAATTCTTTGAACCAAGGGTTTTCCAAGGCACCAGCCATGTCTCCAGGCAACTCGAGACACAGGGACAGAGAATGAAAGGAGATTCCATGCAGTTAGGAGATGAGGGAAAGGAAGCTCTCGAGACTGCCTTTGCTTTTGAAATTACTTTGAAGTGAACCACATTCCCCTCATTTTCCTTCTTACACTCATGCTTCTGTTCAAACAAGAGAACAAACACACCCCGAACTCTCTCCTAGTGAAAATCTAGAGACATGAGGCAAAAATCAGCTAAGAGAACCCTCAGGAAGGTGCCTGGTAAACCTGGAGAGACTAAAGGGATGGATTGGGGTCAAAGAATGGCACCCAGAAGAGCATCTAAACAAGACAGAAGGGGCAAGTAAGATGGGCCCATGGGCTCACTGACTGGAACAGAGGGATAGGAATCAGTGAGGCATCAGAACATTCTCCACCCTCCCCCAGAAAGCTCCCAGAGGGTGTGGTGGCCTGAAGGAAACTAGAATGTGTGCTTGCCTGAAGTTCACCACCAACATCCCCATCTCAACAGCCACAGGAGCTGTGGCCCTCTCTGCCAGCTAACTGATAGTGAGGGACCTGAGACTCTGAAAAATTCCCTATCTTACCCAAAGAAACATGGGTGGTAAGTGGCTGGGCCAGGGCTAAAACGCAGGCTGTCTAGAAGAAAGGCAGGGGAGGACACCATCCCTTAGGCAGAGGAGAAAGGTCTTAGCCACCCTTGTGCCTTAGAGAAGTCATATCAAGACCCAGGGGCTACACACACTGTGTCCAGACCCACTTATTATTTCTTCCCTGCAAAGAATAGGAGCTTTGCAGGCAGCTCCAAGGTACCGGAATGCTTCTGTGCCACATCCAGATCATCAGAGACTGAGAAGCTAAGGGGCATCCCAAATGGAGCGTGAGACTTGAGAACCAGTTTTCCTCCTCCATCGCACTGCAGGGATTAGACAGAGGTCAGTACTAATGTTGGTGACTGAGCTGTGGGATCTGTCATCACCTCCCAGCCAAAGGGACCCAACTGAAACCATCACACACTGGGTCTCACAGCAGGACTAGTTTATCTCCGTCTCTGGCTTGCAGCCTTGCTGTCACCTCCACCTCCATCATCTCCAACTGGTGCCTCTCCTCTGCCTCTCATTCCACACAACTCCACCCGCTGTGGTCGCCTTCCCCTCTCTTCCTGCAGCCACCACCCTCGGGCAGGACATACATTCCTGGGAAGAACCCTGCAGACATCACGTGGCCCAGCTGTCCCCACGCGTCCCCCAGTCTTCACACCCTTCATACTGAAGTTAGAAACCTGTTGTGAGTCTCCCTCTGCCCAGATAATTCAGAAATTGCCACTGCCTCCTGTTCCCTGAGGGAAGAGACCTACATTCCTCCAAGGGACTTTTAGAAAACTCTGCAGCCCCCTTCAACTCCCACTATAAATGCAAGACTTCTTACAAATGCACACCAGGTCCAAGGCCTTACAGTGATGTTACTGTAAGGGACCTCATGATGTGCACCTTTTAAATGCTCTAAGGGAGTTTGTTACAATGATGTCTGTCCATCTAAACAACGGGATGGTTGTGGGGAATGCAGGTTATGACTCCCAGAAGTGCCAGTGACCCTTTAGGGGAGGGACGATTCCAGGCTTATGGGTCTCTAAAGCACTGTGGGAAGAAAAGTCCCAGCTGAACCACTTTTCACCTTCCTCAAAATTGATATAAAGTGTTCAGAGAGAGGACCCTGGGGTTGGCAGCCTGTTCTTACCTCGACCACTACACTTCTTTGCTTCTGGGAACAGATTTTCTTAAAATGTGGGCAACAATTCCTGTTAGATATGGCTCTTCCAAGAACCAGATGTAAAATAAACTATATAAAGCACTTAACAGAGTTGTCCAACAAACAGGAAGGTCTCAATAAATAATTAGCTCAGATATTTGTTTACATTTCTCTTTGTTTTCTCTTTCTCCCTAACCTAAGAGAAAGACAGCTGGTAAAAAATTGCTTCCTCTTCCCTGCAGCATTTTTCCAAATAAAACCTTCATCCTAGGATCTTGAACTACAGAGTAATCCAGGGATGACAGGCAAAATCCTAGGCAGGTAAAACATCCTGTAATGTAAAGTTCCAGGGAGAGAGCGGAAGTGACAGAGAGCCTGGAGAACCTACTGCTATGAGCTCAGTCACAGCTAGAGACTTCCTTCCCACGACTCACTTTGGACCCCCATCCAATACTGCCTGGACTCCCAGAAATTACAAGCCAGAGAGGACTCCAAGATGAGTCAGTCCAGATCTCTGCTCTTTACAGAGCAAAAGCACTGAGCCTAAGCAAGGGAAAGGGAGCTACCCCAAACTGCAGGACCCTTTGGAGCCCCTTACCCACCTTCAGCCAGCCTGAGAAAGCCCTCTGTCTTCCTCGGGTCACGTTCACTCATACAATAAAGAGTCCATTGTGAAGCATCGAATGAGTTCCTTCCTTTGCAACAGCTCCTTACTCAGAGGAACCCCAGGGCCCAGGAGACTGTGAAGAAAAGCGGGGAGCCCAGGAGGTGCTCAGCCTAGCAAACTCCTCCACCCGGCTCCTGTGTCTTCTCTGAAGGCAGCCAATGGGCAGAGCCACCTCATCTCAGCTAAGGCAGCAGGTGCAACCAGAGACATTTAGCATAGAAAGAAATATGTAGGCGGCTAATCTAATCTCTTTAACCTACAGATGATACAGCTCAGGACTAGAGAGTTTGAAGGACTTCTCGAAGTCACACAGCAAGTTATTGACCAAGATGCCAAGACACAAATAAGTGCTCTTTCCCTGGCACCGAGATTTCTTTCCAGTCGTTTTGATTTTGTGGTTTTTACTGCCAAGACACAAATAAATCTCACTTCCACACCACAAAATTCCCCGGGCTCAGAGATCCTTTATCAAATGATCATTCATGGTGGTATAGAAAAACACAAAGGGAAGGATTTAGGAAATAAGTTCCATAGCCAATCTTCGAATCAACTATTTAGAAACAGAAAAAGAAAAATTGCTCCAGGAGGCAGCTAGCCAATTGTTGTTAGATTCTTCTATTTTCATTTGGAAAATCTACTCACTCACTAGAAGACCAAGGACTGCTTTTCAATGTTGAGATGCTTGAGCTATTTAACATACCCGGGCGACATGCTGTGATCAGGAGACCAATTCCCCTTGGAATTTCTTGTCTCCACCGTGAAGCTCTGCCAAGAAAGTGAGAGTTATAAAAGATCTCTTTAATTTCTAGTTTGCATTATTTTACTTAGTTTTACTTAGTTTATTCTTAAAGTAATCATTCAGTATGAAGCTAAGAGATGAACTGCTCATGCAGTAGGAAGTATTTTGATATGTGAATATTAATCATGAAGATAGCAAAACTTCATGATTTTGCCATCTTCATGATTTTGCCATCTTCATGATTAATATTCACATATCAAAATACTTCCTACTGCATGAGCAGTTCATCTCTTAGCTTCATATTGAATGATTACTTTAAGAATAAAGTTCTTCCCAGCACTTGGGAGGCTGAGGCAGGAGGATTTCTGTGAGTTCGAGGCCAGCCTGGGCTACAAAATGAGTTCAAGGCCAGCCTGACTGTATAGTGAAACTGTCTCAAAAAGACAAAAAGAAATGAAAAATAAAAGTTTAACTTTAGATGTTTGCTCCATAGTTTAAGAAAATGATTAACCTTAAATCTCTCAAAAACCCTCAATAGGTTTAAGCAGTTATTTAGAACTTCTCTAATATTTAGTACACTTATAATATTATTTTATACACACAAATGTCAAGACATTCAGAGTTATAATTTACATAGTCCTAAAGTATGTCTAATTTCTGTACAGTGACATTTTATTATCTAAGATGCTCACGTTGGTAGCAATATATAACTCTCATGAACTCAAAGTGTTACCAGCGAGGCAATTTATGCATTCCCAACTTAATTCCTGATATAGGAAGAAGACAAAGTAAAAAATAATTATGAAGTACAAAAAACATAAGTACAAGTATTGCTGACCACAGCACGAGTCTACATGTGAAGTGAAGACTTACTCCCATTCTTGCCTAACAGTCCTACAATGACTTCTCACAGATTTCAGGACCACAGGCTAAATCTCTAGTTTGGCACCTGGTAGGTATTCCCTCCCGTGGCACTGCCCCATGTATAATATTGAAAGGTTTGAAATAACTTGCTAGGTATATTTAGGTTAAAAGAAAACAAGTCATCTAAAATATCTTCTTTAAAAGTGAACTTCTAGTAGTTTATAGGGTGATATTGAATGTTACACAATATAATGTTGGCATTTATATTTGTTAAAATACTTAATGAGTTAAGGTAAAATGAAGTAATTATTTGCTGTTAAGTATACTGCAACAAAAAGTTAACTCTCACTGCTAAAATAAAAACTAAAAGTCTTAGTGATTCAGAGTTTTCAAAGTATTTCTGTCCAACCTAAGAAGATTTCAAAGTGTGTCCTAATTAATTCAGTCAAAGAAGTTCAAAGAGTACTGAACATCCAGTAGTTGTGAGAAAGGGGAAGACAGGGTGTTCGGAGCGCTTTAGCTGCCTCTTGTCTGGGGTGCCGGGGAATATGAGATGAAGGGGAAAGAAGAGGCTGGCCCATGGGGAGGGGCTGCCAGCTGTGCAGCACTAGGGAAGTAGCCTCCCTGCAGTGTGGAGTTTTATCCTATGAGACGACAGGGTTGAACTAGATCACCCTTCCAGTCTCTTCTTGCTCTAATGTTCAACACATCAGGATAACTTAGACTCTGTTGCTGCTCAAATGGTCCAGGAGTGATGATGATGATGATGATGTCCACAATGGTAACTTATATTTATTGGGTGTTTACTATGTGCCTGTTTACAGCCATTGTCTCTAATAGTCACAGAAAACCTATAAGAAAGTTTTCTCTTTTCTAAACGCATTGTTTTGGTTCACACCTAGAATGTCTCTCAAAAGTCTCATGTATTCAAAGGACAAGTTTTTGGAAGGTGATTGGAACCTGGGGATGCACAATAATCAGTAGATTGATCCTCTGATGTGTCCATAGCTGAATGTGCTGTTAGGAAGTGGAGCCTGGTTAGAAGAGGTATGTCGCTGGGGCTGTCCCTTTGGAGAACATATCATCCTCTCTGGATCCTCCCTTCTCTCTCTCTGCTCACATGCTTCCATGAGGTGAGTAGCTTTCCTCCATTACACCCTTCCGCCATACCATCTCTGCTTTGGAGTCAGACAACCATGGACTGAATACCCCAAAGCTGTGAACCCAATTAAACTTTTCTCCCTTTAAATTGTGGGTATCAGGTATTGTGTCTCAGCAACAGGAAAGTTACTGCATACATTCAGCAAGTTTCTTATTTTTAGCTTAAGCATCCATTTTACCTTTTCCTGTCATAAATACTCAGATTTTGCTTTGCACCACCTGAATCCCAGGCATATGATTACAATAGTGTTGATCCCCCAGTGATGAACCTTGACTGAAATATGAACCACCACCATGGCAACAGTATTAGTTCAAGAATGGGCAGTAACCCAGTTAGGGAGGCAAGAAAGCATTTAAGGGACTTATAGGAAAGAAGTTTCTAGGTACAACCTACCAAGAGTCAGGAAACTTTGAATAGTGTTGAATAAAACTGTGAGGTCTAGCAAGAGCCACTTTGTGACATAGAGAAATCATGAGCTTCCAGAGAATTGCACATGAGACCTAAAAGAGCAGTTGGCATCACAAAGAGAACAGTGTCCAAAAGGAAAAAAGGAAGCAGAAATGGTTGCAAACATAGGATCAGAAGACAGAAACTAACTAACTAAAAAGATCCTCCTGTCAACAGCAATCGCTCCTCATTCTAAAATAGGAGAATAGGGCACGACAGACACTGGCGTGATTTTAATAACAACAGCCCAGATACATGCGCAGAACAGTTCCCAAAGCCCTGTACTTGGAGTTCTCACAAGAACACAAGCAGGCTTTCAATAGAAAAGCCTAGACCTGACCTCAGCCTGAGGTGCTGGATCCCAGCACCACCTCTGAGGACCCGTATGTAGAAGTTTTCGGGATTTCTTTGTGATTTGGCCACTGTAAAGGACGCATCTACACCAAGAAGGGTCTGCTATCCTAACATTGCAAGTTAGCCCCTGCTGCATTTCCCAGGCACAGCAGGTACTTTCATTTTTACTTTTATGCTCTTTTTCTCTTTACTTGACCCAAGCTTGCTCTGCAGAGCAAGTTTCTCCCTGACTTCACTTTTACTTTCTTGAATAAACTTTGCTACTGCTTTTTGTTTGTTTTGTTCGATTCTTTGTCCAACACGAGAACCTGAAATCTAATGCCAGGAGAGGTGAGCAACCCAGGACCCACTAATGTTTAATCAGCAAGCCACTTTTTGGAAACAAGCTACCTGGTAACAATCCTACTAGGACCCTCAGCTCCAAAGAGGGAAAAAACACATGCATACAAGAACACAGGAAAACCAGGCAACTAAAGCCCCCAAGGTCTCCAAGCTCTCCCAAGGCAAATTCAATGGGCACCAAAGGAGAAGAAAGCTAACTTCTCCTATTACTTACAGGAGTAATAATTACCTGTCCTATTATTTTTCAGGAGTAATACTAATAGGAAAGGTAGCAGACCTTGACAAACTGTTGAAAGAGTTCAATAAACTTGGTGAGTTCAAAGAGTATATGACCCAAAACTTTATGGAATTATCAAACAGAATGACCAATGTGGATTTGGGGAAAACAAGTTAAAAACTGGAAGAGCTGACCAAAACTGTTCAAAATATGAGTGACAAATTTACCAGTGAAAAGGTGTCAGACAGAATTACCAGACATGAAGAGCTCTATATAATCCACAAATTGTAGAAATGATCAGTGTGAAGACAGAATGTCTGAAATGAAGGACAAAATGGTAAATTATGATGGATACTGACAGAAGTCTCAGAAAAGAGAACGAGAAAAACTCATTCAATAGCTGCTAGATGACACTAAGAAGACTAACCTGAGGCTAATTGGAGTTAGAGAGGAAGTAGGAAGTAAAAGATAATGCAAAGAGAATAGTTAATTTCTTTACAGAAATAAATAGAAATTCTCCCAAATATGAAGGAAAGAGTTCAACATACAAGTAAAAGAAGCTTCTGTAACACCAAAAAGTCAATGGAAAAAGAATTCCCCCAAGACATATCATAATTAAAATGCCAGATATCCAACATATACAAAAAAATGAAATTTTAAAAGCAGTCTAAAAAAACAAAAAAAAACACATATAAAAACCCATTAGAATTACAGTTGACTCCTCAACACAAACTTTAAAGGCCAGAAGAGCTTGGAGAGAAATATTTCAAATTCTAAAAGCAAATGACTTCCAACACAGACTAACATCTCCAGTTAATCTTTCCTTCAAAATACTGTTTCTATACAGTAAAATCAAACCAAATGAAACAATAAAACCAGCTATTTTGGGGATAACAAGCAGCATCATGGCAACCACTGTTCATTTCCTCTTACCTTGTTTTGAAGCCCTGCATTGCTTTCACTGTTTTGTTTTGATTGGCTTTATTCAGTTTCATTTTGTTTGGTTTTATGCTCTTAAAAGTAAAAAATCAAAACACTGTTTCTTCGTGTGATAGGATAACTGGTGAGAATCCTTTTGGAAACTGGTACAAGTGAGGCTGCACCAGTTCCCCTGAACTTCATGTCAGGGTCTTATTTCTGCAGCTGCTTTTTTGTGCACGGTTTCTCTGTGGCATTCTTCACCTCCATGCTGTCTGAGATGCAAACTGCTACGCTTGCTTGTGTTTGGGAGGTCCTGGTACATAAAATACTACTTTCCATCCTTTGATTCTTAGGCTTTCAAAATCTGTGCTGTTGATTCTCCTGGAGAAGCTTGTCACACTGGCTTTCCTGATATGAACTCAGCTGTTCTCATCATCAGAGGAGCTCGGGTCATCACTGTCACTGAGGATGGCTCTGGTTCTTTGGCGGGGATCTCTGGTCCTTATCTTGAGTGTTGCTTTCTGGCTCCAGTGCTGATTCCTCAGCCTACTGCCACAGATCCTTCACCCCACTGTCTCAGACTTTCAAGCTTCCCCCACTGACCTTGGGCCTTCCCAGTGCAGATCTAGGCTCTCAGCTAGATTCTTTGGGTCTCTAGCGTGTGGACAGATCTCCTACACTCTGTGTGTGTGTGTGTGTGTGTGTGTGTGTGTGTGTGTGTGTTTGAGACAGGGTCTCACTATGCAGTTCAGGTTGGCCTTGTACTCACTTTGTAGCCCAGGCTGGTCTTGAACTCTCAGCAATCCTCCTACCTCAGCCTCCCAAGTGCTGGGATTACAGGCCTGTGTCACCCCCACACACACACTTTCCTGCACTCTTTTGCATTTGATTCTTTGGGTGAGTATTATAAAATAATCCTATAAATTATGCCTCTTTTAGTAAATCTATTCCCTTGTAAACCCTGACTACAACAATGCCTAAGAATACTTTCTGGATATAAGGTTCTTTATAATTTTTTGCAGCATTTAAAAGATTTTGTCTCACTGATTCTGATCTGAATTGTTTCTGATACAAAGCCAGCCATTACTGTACCTCAGACAAAGGATTACTGTCAAGAACATATAAAGAACTCAAATAAATCAGAGCTCCCACATTTAAATGCCCAATCCAAAAATGGGCATCTGAGATTAACACACACTTCTCAGATGAAGAAATACAAACAGCAAATAAATACATGAAAAATGTTCAACACCACTGGTCATTTGAGAGATACAAATTAAAACAACACTGAAGATTCCACCCCACCCCAGTAAGAATGACTATTATTAAGAAATCAAGCAGTAACAAATGCTGGAGGGGCTGTGGGGAAAAAGGAATCCTTCTCCACTGTTGGTGGAAATGCAGACTGGTGCAACCACTCTGGAAATCAGTGTGAAGATTCCTCAAAAAACCAGGACTACAGGTCCAATTTGAGCCAGCTATTCCCCTTCTGGGTTTCTGAAACATCATACTACAATATATGTGCATCCATGTTTATAGCAGCACAATATATGTGCACCCATGTTTATAGCAGCACAATTTGTAATAGCTATGCCTTGGAAACAACCTAAATACCCATCAACTGAGGAATGGCGTTTTTATGCAATGGCGTACTACTCAGCCATAAAGAAGGATAAACTAGACTTTTATAGGTAGCTGGATGCAATTTGAGACCATACTCATGAGTGAAATAAATAAGACACACATTTGTAAACATCCTATTGTCTCATTTGTGTGAGGAGCTGAAACAACATGTGTATATGTATACACATACGCATATAAAAAATAGTTGATAGTTATACTACTGATTTCTCTGAGTTCCCTGGAGAGAAAGATTTGTGCCAGTGTTTTTCAGACAACTGACTGTAGGTGTCTTATGCACTGGGTAAATGTTTGGGGGTGACGATGCACAATGGATGTATCATTGTTGCCCCCTGATTGACTTGTTTTGAAATTTTGTTTTAGTTTTTATTCTTTTTTTTTTTCTCCTTGGAATAAAATAGATTTGGGGGGGAAAACAGCTATTAATCTTCTTTTGTTTCCCTATACATAGTGAGTTGGAGTTTTTTCTTACTGCTTACAAGATTTTGCCTCTGGCTTTCAGGAGTATGACTGTCTTATTTGTAGGTATGAATCTCTGCATTTCTTAGTTGGCATTTGTTAAACATTTAGGTGTACAAAAGTAAGGTTGTTGTTACTTTGTTTGTTTGATGGCTTGCCTGGACCAATTTTTTTGGAGTGTGTTTCCCCAGAACTATAAAACTAATAAGGTCTCTTCTCAGTTCTCCCCTTTCTTTGTTTTAAATTTTGAACCTGGTTTACTACAGGTCACCCCAAGCTCCGTGTAGCTTCATGGTGAGCCAACAATTGGTCAGAGGAAGAACTTAAAACACCCTGAGCCACTAAGACTTCTTCCCCTGTCAGTGGATCTCTGAGTGACTCCATTTATGAGTCAGCCCTGGCTTTAACTTTTTGTATTTTCAAGATTTCACATTCAGCAGAGACAGGGATCCTTCTAAGGTTCTCTCTGATCTCTCATGAGCGCACGTGCAGTCTTACACACACACGCAGCATGGTGACCACAGTAGTGAGACAACCCCACCACAAAGGCTGCAAGACAAGGGCCACGTGGAGGACATCACTGTGACTCAGGGCGTAGAGCTGCCAAGTCACCAACGGAGGACAAGGATTCAAAGCTTGTCCTCTGGAATAATCTCCCTTAAATCAATAAGAAATTCAACATCCGACACTTATGAAAAGACAATTCCTGGAAGGAGCAGTAAGTGACCACTAAAATATGAAAAAATTCTCAACTTACTAGCAGTCAGGGAAATTTTAATTATGTTAAAATACATCATTTTCAGCATCAGTTTGGCAGCAATGTGAGACACTAATCACGTACATGATTGTCACAGTGTGGAATAATATTTTAGTGGAAGCATGAAGTTAGTAACTGGGGCAAAGACCATCCACAAAAACCTGCCCTCCCTTCCCCACAGCTGAACCACATTGCTGGGCACTACATCAGAGCTGCAGGGAAATGAGTTGTCTCACAGAGAATGTGCAAAGTGAGGCGAGCCACACTCAGGCCTTCCATGGAAGCCGGCCACACACACTGTTGGATGCAGGAGGTGCTGAGGTCTTAGTAGATGTCCCTGAATGACAGTGAAAAGCAGAGCTGCCCCCCAGCCTGACACTGCCCAGAGATGTTCTACCTGCTATTGCTCAAGCCTTTGGAATTTTCTAGATCCTCCACTAATGTGGTCTGGCCTTGCTTAACCAACTAAATTCTTGATCTTTTCAGCAGGGCAATGTGGCTTCCTCCTCTAAAATGTGTGTCCCAGGGACACAGCAGTTCTTCTCCTTACCTCTCCAAAAGCAAAACTGCAAATAGGCCAGAAGAGATGTACACAGAGAAAAGCACAACATCATTGCTTACAGTCGAAAACACTGTTTGTAATGTACCCAAATGTTTTCCACCTAAAAAAATATTCATTGCCTCCCTGGAGGTAGTTGAAGATAAAAGAAGCAAACAGTAACAGGGGCTCTCCAAGGATCAGTGGTGAACCAGAGTGAAATTAACTCAGTCTCAAGTTTGAAGCACATGTCTGCCTGCACAGATGCATTCTGGGACATGTACAAAATAAAATACTTTGAAACAAAGGATACAAACCCAGGGTGGGGTATAATACCCTTATAATCCCAACATGCTGGGAGGCTGAGGCAGGAGGATGGAACATTTGAGCCTAGTCTAGGCAATTAGCAGTTTAGCAAGCCCCTATCTCAAAATGTAAAAATTAAAAATTAAAAAAGGACTGGAGATACAGCTCAGTGAGAAGGTTCTGGGTTCAATCCCTAGTATTGCACAAACACACACACACAAAAAAAAAATACACATCTACATATGATGACATGGAAGGAGCTCAAAAAATATATTGTTATTTTTTTTTTAAAGCAAGTTGCAAAATAGTGCTTACAGTACAATCCCAGGGGTGTAAAGACAAAGCACTTGATTGGATCCATGTATTCAACTGTTTGCACCAGCCCTCCGCGGCTCTGAGTTGGCCTCTGGAATCCCGCAGCGAGCGCTCCCTGTTGAGGCAGTGATCGCCAGGGGAGAAAGGACCCAATTAGTGTTCTATTCTGTGAGTGCGATGATCCCAGGGTCCTCGCCTCTGGACCCGTGCCCAGATTTGTGGCACCTTCAGCAATTAATTATACTCTGAGGAGCTGCGGCAAAGAGTTAAGAAAAGTTTTCCAAGAAACAAATTAATGTATCCCTCGGAGATTCTCCAGAGCTGACGGAGAACTTTCACCTCCTCGAGGTCCCCGGGAGCTTCAGATTCCCGTGACCAGGGGCGCAATTAGAGGCTAGGAGAGCGCGCGCACCTGACACGCTCCCGGAGCCTCCCGTAAGGACGGTGAGGACCGCGCTGTGTGTCACCGTGCCCGGCGGGGCCGCGACAACACACCGAGAGGAAACGCGGGACAGGGATGTCTGTCCCTTCCCTGTTCCTCTCCGCGCAGGCCTCTCTGGACTCCCGCTGTGGTCGCCCTGCCACGCTGGGCGCTGTGCTTAGCACTTTGCCAAGTGCCTTGGCCAGCGTGGCCGCGCCACCCACAGGTTCCTCTCCTCTCCTCCCCTCGCCGGGCACACAGCTGGGGCCGTTTCCCCGCCAGCGGACGGCGGGTGAAAGAGACACCCGTCGCCTCCAAACCTGTCCCAGAGGCCCCTCTGCAAACTGTGTGCCGCGTCCTCGTCCTCATCTGCTGAGCGGAGTGGGGAATCGCGGGAGGTTGGGATGAAGGCGTAGGGCTCCCACCAGATGGCGTTCTTGAATGGCTGCACACCCCAAGAAACGCTGGCTTTGGCAGTAAGCCACTGGGATGCAGGCGTGCTCTGCAGTAATAGAAGCTAATTTCCCCCTGCTCAGGGCAGGGGACGCTGCTCCGCGGTAAAGCGCTTGCCCAGGACGCACAGGTCCAATCCCAGCACCACACAAAAATAATAATAATAATAATAATAAATAATTCCAACTTGCAATCTATTTCATCTGGAAAAGTACAAATTAAATCGCATCTTCTGTTTAACCAACAAATGACTCGAGTCTTCCCCTGCTTTTTAGCAAGCAGTCTGTTGTCTCTTATGTAAAGCCTGACCCCAATTCTCACCCCAAACTGTCCAAGAAACCCCAAGGAATTCACAGTTGAAAGAATTCCTGCTTCCAAAAGTTGTAAGGGAAGAGAAACAACTGCAAATCTAAGCGTCGTTGTTTTTGGTCTTTACTACGCAGTAGGTCCACATTGCAGGGGGCTTTCGGTCTGCTGTCCACAGCTGTGCTGAGCCCTCTCAGACCCACACTTCAAGATCATGGTCCTTCTCACACATTCTGCAGTTTATTTTTTGTGGTCCTGGGGACTGAGCCCAGGACCTTCGCCCTGAGCTACATCCCCAGCCCCCAGCCCCTTATGAGACAAGGTCTCACCACGGGTTAGGTCAACCAGGTTGGACTTGAACTCACAGTCACCATGTTCAGGTATCAATCCCCACAACACAGTGGTCCAGAACAGATGAACCCAGATGCCAAGCACGAGCCCAATGCTGAGCCCCCACCACCAACAGGGGTGCCGCTTTCCCTCACAGTGGGACTTCTTGATTTGTTTGTGCAGGTGGATTATAGTCAGTGTCCCCCTGAACCACCAGAATAGGTTACCTTCATCACAAACCTCGAAGTTCAGAGTTTGGAGGTCTCATCCCTGGAAGCTCTTGCTCTATGAAACTTGGGTTCTACTTCAGGCTACAGCAGGTGCCTACACTCAGCACGTCAGCATTCTCGTGCAACTTTTCAGAACCAAGACATCTACTCCAAGGAAATGTTCTAGCCTTGCCTGTGTGAAGGAGGCTCAGTTAATCCTGAATGATGCACAATCACCTCATCTGAAAGTGTGACTCGGATACTATCACAGCTCTGAGTCTACAGATGAATGAGGGGCTCAGGGAAGCGGGTGGCTTGTCTGCAGTGTCACCGTCAGTAGCTGCCAGCACACAGAGCAGGTGTGTGCGAGCCCAGATCCTGAGACTTGCCCACTGCACATACCACCTTCCTCCTAGCCCTGTAAATCCACCAGGCTCCTTTTTTTTTTTTTGGTTTTGTTTTGTTTTGTTTTGAGACTGGGTATCTCTGAGTTGCCCAGGTAGGATCTGAATCTATGATCTTCCAGAGTCAGCCTCCCAAATAGCTAGACTTACAGGTGTGGGCCACCATGTCCAGCCACCATACATCTCTTCCCCAACCAATTTCCTTCCTAGAATACTCTTTTTCCTCTTTCAGGGCCCTTCTCTGTAAATCTCAATCTCTCCACTCCCCTACCCCATGTGTCACCATGAGTCGTATCCCCTACTGTCTTGGTCACTCTCTTCGTGTCTCAGATACAATACCCAACACCCACAATTTAAAGGATGAAAGGTTCATTTTGGCTCACAGTTTCGGAAGTTTCAGTCCTCGCAGGGTCAGCTGGCTCCAAGCCAGGAGCAGCAGGGTGGAAGAGTCTGGTGGGGGAGAGCTGCTCGTGGTATGGTGGCCAGGAAGCAGAGTACAAAGGGAGGAGCCAGGGAGGGAGATACACTCTTCAAGGTCACTCCCTTCAGCAACTTGCCATTTCCCACCATTTTGCCCCCAAGCCTAAAGGCAAGAGAGTTGGAGCTCCAGGCAATAAAAAGCCAGTTGGAGCCAAGCAGTATGGCACACATTTGTGGTCCCAGCTCCTTGATAGGCTGAGGCGGGAGGCTCATACTCGAGGCCAGTCAGGTCAACTTAACCAGACCCTGTCTCAAACAAAGAAAAGGCAGATGGAAATATCAGATAAAGCTGCAACTCTGAGGTCACCTAGACAGGAGCTTCACTTTCACTTCCACAGCTCAGTGAGGGAAGGGCAACGCGGTTCCTGTAAAAGCCACAGTCACAATCCTGTGTTGCAAATGCTCTGATGGAGGGAGCTGTGATAAGAATGTAGCAAGCATTTATTGAGCACTTATTGTTCTGGGAACTGCATAAAATGCTGATTTTCACTTGCTGCTGATGAGTCTGGGAGCCTAATTTCTCAGATGAGGACTGTGATAGGGACACTTAATGTCAACTTGATAGGCTTGGAAGCCACCTAGGGGATTAGTAAAGCACACTTCTGTGTCTGGGAGGGTCATGGAGGCATGACCTTGGGTGCTATAGCTGTTCTCTGTCCCCTTCGCCTCTGGCACTGCTCTCCTGCTGTTTCCCAACCACCATAAACTAAGCAGATTTGCCCCTCCATGTCCTTGATGGTCCTGCCTTGGAGCCAGCTGACTATGGATGGTTCCGGCCTTGGAGCCAGCTATGAACTGAATCCTCTGAAACCATAAGCCAAATAAACCTCTCTTCTTTCCAGTTTCTGGGGTCAGGTGTTTTGTACCAGTGATAGGAAAGCTGTTCAATACAAGAACACTGGTCACCAAGGTCACAGTAAGACATGTGCCACTACACCTGGCCAAAATTTAACATACGATGTTAAGAGTCATGATAGTGCATGTCTTTGACACAGTATTCCTAAAGGGGCCTTGTAGGTGCTTTCTGGAGGGTTAGTGATGCCTAGCTCTTGATGTGAGGGTGGTCTCATTTTATTGAAAACTACTCAGACTATCATCCTACAGTTGGTAGCTTTCTGTGCATATACTATGCTTCAAAAGAAACTTTGCACAGTGACACAGTCTTGAAAAGAGATATCAGTATGTTTGACTCTCACTTTACAAAAAAAGGAAAGACTGATCTGCGTTCACATGTGTGATTATGCATATGAGGCATGTATATGTGTGCATCGTGTGGGTGTGTGGTGTATGTAGACAGAGAGACTGAGGAGAGAATGAAAAGCATTGAAAACTTTTGGGATTATTCCAACCAAAACATTAACAGTGGTGTAACCAGTCTGGTGGAATGCATCAGTCTGCATTAGTTATATCTGCTGTGTAACAAATGTGTCTAAGACTCAGCAGTGAGAAGCAAACATTTACCACCACAGATAGTGTCCACAGATCAGGAATCTGGGAACAGCTGGCTGGGTGGCTTTAGCTCCAGGGTTCCAGGAGGCTGCAGCCAGAGCCATGGTCACCAAAGGCTACACATTCACTAAGGACTAGTTACATGTGTCCCTAAAGAGGAAGAGACCTCAGAAGGGGACAAGAGAGAAACCGCAGCACTCTATGACCTAGTCCCAGAAGTGAGATGCCATCACAGCCTCAGTGTCCCGCTAGTCACACGACTGCACTACTACAGTGTGAGTGCCAAGTGGCCAGGTGACTGGGGACTATCTTTTCAGCTGGTGACCACGTGGGGGTTTTTTTCCCCTCTATTGCATGTCCTAAATTTTTTCCCATGCACATATTTTATGTGATCAGTTATACAGAAAAGGCAACCAGCCGCCAACTGGTGCGCTTCCTTGCCCTGGTGTTGCTTGTCCGGCTCCTCTGGCTTCTCTGAGGACAGCGGGATTGAGGCTCCAATCCTCTCCTTCCTGCGCAACCTCACCAGGGACTGCGTCCTCGCTTTGGTCCTCTGGCGCCATCTAGTGACAGCGTTCAAAACGGCTGCTGACCGACGCTCAGCCTGGGGCCGAGACACAGAGGTGGCTTTCACAGCGCGGCACTCGAGAAGTCTGGTCTCTCGTGTTTCCCCACAGAAGCCACAGAGATCTTACACATTCACCCCCCAGCGGGACCTTGGAAACTAAGAGAGGCAAATGCCAATTTTAACCAGTTACTCTGTAAGTACTCCTTATTCATTGGGAGAAATTAGAAAATACAGGCAAATCAAAATAATAAAAACCGCTCAATCCCAATGTTACATTGTCCTGGAGTTGTCCTTCTCCTTTTAGGCACTTGTCTAATTTGAACGGGACTGTTTACTACTGATAGTTCTATGAATCGCTCTTGCAACTTCAGCTTGACATTTGATTATTTCCCATGATGCTTTGTTTCTAGTTTTTACCTTTATCAAAGTGCAAGTTCTCGGAAGCCACCCGAATGCTGTATCCTTTTCCAATTTAGTGTAGTTTTTTAAAGAATACACAGATCAAACACGTGTGGTGGTGCACACCTGTAATCCCAGCACTCAGGAGGCTGAAGCAGGGGGATTGCCGTGAGCTCGGGGCCAGCCTGAACTAGACAGTGAGTGCAAGGTTAACCTAAGATACATAGCAAGACTTATCTCAAAAAACTAAAAAGCAATGAAAATAAACTGCTTTAAACTCTATTTCAAAAGGCAGCCAAGAGCCAAGCTTTGAAGCTGATTCAAACCTCAGTACCACCAAATACTAGCCATGAAGCTAAGTGTTTGTTATTATCGAAAAAAAAAAAAAAGAAGAATGCCACATGTCAAGCAGCCCTAAGGTCATGGGTATGATTTGCTGGGTCAGCAAGGACCCACTGCACCCAGACGGGCTGGGCAGGTGCCTCTGCTCCAACGTGGAGTCTGGCGCGATGCAGCTGAGGCAGCTCAGCCCCGAATAGATTTACCCTGGGCCCCAGGCTGAGGGAGAACGGTTGCCCAGGACACGGTCTGTGAGCAGTGGTCAGAGAGCGAGGCAGTGAAAAACAACGTGTGCTCACACTTCCTAGCTTGGAACTGGGACTCTGGAGAGTAGGCACACAGTCCCCAGAGCAAATCACACAGGCAGCTCGTCCCCAGTCTGAGCAGGGCAGGAGTCCACACGGCCACCACCACCAGCATCCCTGGCCATCCACTCCTCCTACCTCCCACGCTGCCACCAGAACTGTCCATCCGGGGACCTATAGCAAAGTGCCACTCAGTAGTTCATAAAGGACAAAAACGCAATCTCTCACCATCCCAGAGGGTCTGCAGCCAAGGCACCAGCACATTGGGCGTGTGATGGGGGCTGCCCCACCTGCACCCACAGGTCTGCTCCTCCACCAGCTGCGCCTTAGGGACCCCAGACTTCTAGCTGCTTGCTGAGGTTCCACCTCACCCCAGAAAGAATGGTCATCACCTGGATACCAAATCACGGTAAACACTGGTCAGACTGTGGGATAAAGGGGGTCCTTCTACACTGTGGGTGGGAGTGCGAACTGGTACAGCCAGCCCTAAGGAGATCGGTGTGGTGTTTCCTCAAAAAGCTAGTACTTGAAATGCCATTTGACCCAGCTGTTCCCCTCCTGCATATCTTCGAAACAGTTAAAAATATTACAGTGATCCATGCACACCCATGTTTATAGTAGCACAACTCATGGTATCTAAATCTTGGGAGCCGCCTATGTGTCCACCCACAGATGAATGGATAAAGAAAATGTGGTGCTTACACGCCCTGGAGTACTACTGTGTCATTAAGGATACACTTGAATCATTTGTAGGAAAATGGATGTGCCTTGAGGCTGATACGCTGAGTAAAACAGATCAAACACACAAGATTGACTACATGAGAAATCCAAAGTATACATAATTTAAAGAGCAAAATAAAGGATAGGTGATAGAAAACAGGAAGCTAAGCTTTGTGGAGGTGGAAAGGGATCTGGAGCTGGAAAGAGATGGGATGGAGGGAAGGGAAGAAGTGAAAGAGATTGAGATGGAGTATGCGTGTGCAGTGATTCCCCAGGTGCATCACAAATCTACACTAACAGAGGAGGGGAGCAATTTTCTTTAAACAGCGCCTGCTTCCCTGCCAGCGCCTCGCTGTGCTCCTCCTCTGCGCCTGCCCTCCGGGGTTGACTTCTCGCTGCAGGCAGCGTGGACGACAGCGCAGGCTGATTCCGTTCTCAACACCAGGCTCAGCGCAGGTCCTTTAATGCCACAAGGGCGGCAAGCACATCTGTTCTGTCCACTGAACTACATATGCAGAGCTCACTGCCGGTGCCTCACGCATGATGAATGAAAGCTCCCACTGATAAATGAACAACCGCCACGTACTGTTGCTATGTTCCAGGCAATACGCCAAGTGTCTCACCATCAGAACATTAACAACACTCATGAGCCAATGACTTGTCATCTTCTTTTTCTGTTCTTTTCTTGCATTTTATTTCTGTGTTTATCTGTTTTTGAGACAGGATCTCATTATATAGTCTGGGCTGGCCTCCAGCTTGTGATCCTCCTGCCTCAGCCTCCTCAGTGCTGGGATTACAGGTCTGTGCTACCTGTAGCCAGTTAGCCAGCTGTTAGCCCTTTTTCTTCTGCCCTCAAGTGAGTAGCATAGTCTGGGATACAAGCGTAGGTCCCTGAAAACATGCCAAGGAGACTCTGGCAGCCAGATGACATCAGGGTCAAAACAGTGGTGAGAAGATGACTTTTTCCCAGCTGATGTCTAAATAAACTCTTGTGGCTTTGTTATAGACAGCTAAGTTAGACAGAAATATTACAGGCAGCCAGCTAGGTCTAGGCCTTCGAAGGAGCCAGTGCAGATGATGAGATACACCGCAACTATGGGGGAGACAGACATATCTGCTGAGGGCCAGACCTCAAGACGAAAGATGAAATGAATGCACCCACATTCTTCCTAAGGATAAACAGCAGGGATTGACATTCTAAATAGGTACCCATCACCTTGAGAAAGCCGGAAGGAGCCATTAATCCAACCCCTACAGGAAAAGGTCCTGTTCTGTATTCACACCCGCTTGCTACATAACCCACTTCCCCATTTGACCTTGACTTAATCAATTTTACCTGAGCAATTATGCATGTAATCTTATTGGTTGGCCATAGTTCTGTCCCACCTCATGCCCACCTTGTGATTTCCCATTTTTCCCCACTTTGGGCCCACCTTACCTCATGATTTTGCTCAATAAAAATCCCTAGAAAAGGCAGGATCTGTGGCAACCCACTCGGGACCCCTTCTATCTATCTCTCAGACAGAAGCTTTCTTTCACTCAGTAAATACATTGGGCTCTTAACCTCCATTGTTCCTAAAATTCATTCTTCGATTTTAGAGAACGTGAACTCATACCAGACATCTAGTAGTCTGGGAGTTACTTTCCCCTGTATCAGCTTGAACAAGACGTCCACTCACACCCCTGACAGCTCAGGGCTGCATCCTGTGCTCCCCACACTCAGGACAAACATCTGCTGTCTGCCACCCAGTGCTGCCCACACAAGAGACGTTCTGTGACTGTCACAGTTTGAGCAAAGGAGAATCTTGGGGGAGGGATCCTAGCTTTTGGCCCAGCACTACCCCATGTGGCACCAGTGATTACATTTGGAATAAATTGTCATGGGCCTCACATCTGTGGGGCTTACCTGATTAGAACAGTGACTAATGAGAGTCCCCAGGTGGCCTGGACACGTGCAGGGCTGCCGTGTGGGGACATTGCTTCACTATTCCACAGGCAGGGAGTCCACGGGGCACCAGGATCGGGACTGGTTGTTTTGCACTTAGGGAGCAGGGCAGCCTTTAGCCAAAGTCTCCAGAGAGGCTGGAGCAGGGAGAGGAAGAGGAGAGAGGGGCAGGGCTTGTGAGAGGCACAGACCAGGTTAAACACAACTCCCAGCAGTCAGGCACTCAGGGGCCCAAAGGCCAGGCGGCTCCCACAGCACCGGCTGCAGGACCACGCCCTGTCTGCGGCAGGCTGTCCTTCCTCGTCATGTCACCCATATGACCACCACGCAGCTCCCATCTGAATAACGTAGGGCAAACTCCGTGTGTGTGTGTGTGTGTGTGTGTGTGTGTGTGTGTGTGTGTTTAGCTACGAATTCTGGGTCTGTGTGTCCACACATCTGCGTGTACACACCCATCCTATGTGATATTTTAAAACTGTGCTTTAGCCTACTACACGAGCAGCACTAAATCACTTACCTGTCACCACCTTGTGCCACCATGTCACCACCGCCACCTTCCAAAGCTGTCTTGTTCCCTCCCACAGCACAGATGGTGTGGAACCCGCGTGGCGGGTTTTCTGTGGATGTTGTATCCGTGCAGGCGGGAGATAAGGGATGACTCGGCTCCTGAGAGCGAAAAGCTTCTCTCCCCACCTATGCGCCTCTGTCACACCAAAGATGAGGCCACACGTGCTGCAGGTCCCTCCCCACATCAGAACCTGACCTCCGCAGAGGCAGAGGCAGAGGCTGTGGGTTCCTCAGCCCCGAGATGCCTGCAGGACTCATAGCAAGCACTCATCCATCCCTGCAGAATGACTGTGTCTCCTGACAAAGGCCTCTGGGGTCCCAGCAATTCTGAAATCCCCAAACTGTCCACCTAAATCCCTAAAGCTCCCAGGAGTCTGTCCCTCTTCGACCCACACAGCCAACCCTGTTAGAACACACACAACCGTGTCTGAGTCTTCTCTGAACCCCCTGGATGTGTGTCAAGGGCTGAACTGTGTCTCCCTCAAAAGACATGTGGACATCTGCATCCCCATCCTCAAGAGGGGGCCTACACTGGAAGATGGAGTCTTTAAAGAGGTCACTGAGGAAAAATGAGGTAGTGAAAGGTGAGGCCCTAATCCAAACTGGCAGGAGTCCTCATATAAAGAGATTAAAATTGTCCGGGGACGGGGGGAATCCAACCCTGTGATCCCAGCACTTCGGAGACTGAGACGGAAGGATCTCTGCAAGTTCGAGACCAGCCTGGGCTCCACAACAAGCCTGAGGCCAGCCTGTGCTACACAGCGAGATCCAAAGAAAGAAGAGATTGGACAGGCACCCAGAGGGGACCACGCGAGGACAGCTGAGGAGAGAGGCCTGTGACGCCTTGACCCCTGATCCCTCGCCTCCAGAATTGTGAGAAAATACATTCTTTTTTGTTTAAACAACCCAGTCTGTGGTATTTACAATGGCAGCTCCAGAAATCTAACGCTACATGGCAATCCCAAAGGGAAATCCAAGTGTTTTTGCTGAGGATATGCACGGCTGCAGATTAGCCACAAAACCAGTGCACGATAGGGATGTAAATCCAGGCGGTGGCGCAGAGGGAAAGGAAAGAAAGAAACGAAGGCAGCTCGTGTCCACAGTTTTTATATTTGGTATTTGGAAGTCTTTTTTTAAAAAAATTTTTTTTCCAGGCCATTTTTTCCTTTAAAAAAAAAAAAAAGAAAAGAGAAGAAAAGCAACCCACAGCGATACTCTGTACAAGTATAACAAACATTAGAAATATGCATCATTCCAAAATAGTTACAAGAGAATTACAATTGAGTCCACATCAACACACCCTAGTCATATGCGCCCCCCAGGGGGAACAAGCTGCATATGTTAGACAGGCCACGCCCCCAGTAGTCTGCAAACTTGGAACCCGCGCTTCTGAGCTAAATCCACATCCATCCTCCAGGCCTGCTGAGCTCAACAAGAGCCATCAAGCATTGCAAAAAAAAACAACTTTTTCATCCTCGATGAAACAAAAAAATAGGAATCCTCAGCCCCAGTGACCCACGCCCACCCCCACTCCCACTCCCAGAGCTTCTCACTGCACAAAGCACAAATTCAGTGGCAGCAACGGGGCCAGGTCAATGCTGGAGTCACGGCGTGACCTTGGGGGACAGATGCTAGCCCTGCCGGCCAGTGCCCGCAGTCACGAGACTCAACTTTGGAGGCAGAAAGTCTTTGATCTTGGGACAGGTAGCAATGGCCCAGATGCACTTTGGTGGAGGCCGAAGCCCTCACTGGCTGCTTCGCTGCGTGGAGCCCGCACCTCCTTGGTGGAGCCGCCGGGTGCTTCCCGTGTCCAGTCACAGGTCTTGGGAGGGCCGGCCGAGCTCAGCAGTGCCCTCGTCTTGCCCACCTGGTATCCTCTTATTTAAACATGAATCTTCCCTTTCCAAAAGCTGTGTGATAAATAACTTTCCCGCCCCCAGACCCCCAGCCCGTCCTGAGGCCCCTCAGGAGCATCATGACCTTCACGTGACCTTCCCAATGAATTCCAGGCCTCCCCACTGCAGCCCTCCTCAGGGACTGAGGATGACTCAGGGTGACCCAGGGTGGCTCCATGAGGCAGCTGCCCAAATACTTCTGAAGCCCAACCTAGGCAAAACAGAGGAGGGTTTCTGAAATATGTTTTTTGTTTTTTGTTTTTTTTTAAAGACAGACTCTCACTATGCAGTGCAGGCTGGCCTCAAACTCACAGCAACCCCCTGCCTCAGCCTCCCAAGTCCTGGAATGACAGGCATGCGCCACTACACCCAGCCCACATTTTTATACAGTATGTTTACAATTATGTTGCTTTACTCTTTTGAAGGGGAAAAACCTTTCCTGTGATTCTCCAGGTCAGTGACAAGGAAGGAGGGCTGAGGATGTTCCCTCCCAGGGGGTTCCTGACAAATGGGAGAAGCACGGCCCACAGCGAGCTGGGGGGAAGCTCCAGACCCCCGCAGCCTGCCTGAGTTGGGGTGTGACCTGCCCAAAGCCAGCTTCCCCCGCGGCCAGCCAGGGGACCCATGCCCACAGCACCCAGAGGACCCAAGCCAGCCGGGCCCACCCACTCATTCCTAGAAGGACCTGAAACAGAGTGAACTTCTTAGCACTAACAAATGCAAAGGATTCGGCAAAAAGTGCAATTTCCATTTGAGAAGTAAAATTCTCCCCCAAACATGACACTGCCACGACCCCTCCTTTTAATCCTTTCAGTACCTCCAAGGGACCGGGGTAGGGATCCGAAGACAGCACGAAATTGGAACAACTTCAGGGCCTTAGGTCCATTGCAGCTCACCCTTCGAAGCCCTCAGAGACCCATTAACACCTCCAGGCTGTCATCAAAGTGCAGGGGAAGTGCAGAGCCCAGCAGCATCCGGAAAGGACAGAGGCCCCCCTGGGCCCTCGAGGACCAGGCCACCAAAGGGCCCCCAGCCTGTTTTCAACATGAAACCTGTGTCCTGAGAGGAAAGCGGCCACAGGGCTCCAGGACTTGGTGATTCCTTCATCTGACCGTGGATACTTCATTGCCTATTGGAGAAGGAACTCAAAACATCTTCCACATATAACCTGAGCCACAGTGTAAAAGAAACCAATCCTTTCATATTAATGCCTTGCAAAGTCTACAGATTAGGTACCAATAAAATACATCCATATAAATTCTGAAATCCTTGGTGAATATACAACCTGAAGCCAAAGGGGAAAAAAAATTAATCTACATTTTTTTAAAAAATCAAAGTAATTACAGCAGCAGTAGAGTGAAAAGAGGTTTAAAAATAATAATTACATCTTTAATACAAATCAGACTTTGTACACCTCAATTCCTAGGAATGACTGATGTAGGAGTTTGGGATTTATATATACAGTAGATACCAACGTGTGTCACTACAGACAAAGACTAAAGCCAGTGGACTTCGGGGAAGGAGGGATTCATCTGACACTGAGTTCACACTGAAGTGTTCACAGATTGCCACGCTTTTAAAAACGCGCACACACACACATACATGGACACGCACACGCACGCACAGACACACATTAAAAATCCCAACCTGAGTAAAACGTTACTAAAAACCCAGAGCATCAGGAATCACAAGTCACATATTGCACCTTTAAATAATCCTTTTAACCAAAGACAGAAAGAAGGAAAGGAAGAAGACAGAAACAAGGACAGGAGTTTTGTCACGGAGGGCTCCAGGGCGTGCCCCGCCCACTGCAGGGAGGCCCACGTGATACTTAGTTTCCATTCTCACCCAATCAACGGGCTGGAAATGTAGCAACAGAAGTCTCCGCAGGAAACTGGGAGGGGCAAGGCAGGGGTCTCTTCTCATCCATGAAGACGGGAATGTTACAAGGTAAACCTCCCTGCTGAACTACTGTTTAAATATTCCGTATATTCCAATTATGAGATTCAATACAAAAATAGAGAAATCTACTGAGTTTTGCCTGTGGAAGCATAATTCAGAAAAGGCACATGTTCAAATAGAAAACCCAACCGGAAGAGGCGCCATGTACCCCTCCTGACACAAGAACCACCCGCAACTGTGTTGTCCATCGGCTTGATCCCAAGACACAGTGGGTAAAAATAGACCTCTGAGACTTAAAATATATCTACCCAACACAATCCTGGCAGGAGCATGTGAATCACACAAAAGTGTCTTTTGCTGTGGTTGACTTTTTTTTAAGAAACTGTTTTGAAAAAGGAAAAAAAAAAACAAATCCTAGCCCACTTTTCCTGGTTTTCCACAATTTCCAAGGAGAATGACAAGCGAACTCTTCCCACGGGTCATGAGGAATGTGAGCAATCGGCTCCCCCCACCACGGCCGACGGCCCCAGCTGCGCATGCGCCAGGGTTTCACCCGCTCGGCTTCACACCCTGCCCACTGCCGGCTCCCAGCAGAACGCAACAGAGAACTGAGATTTGAGACACAGGAAAACAGGTGGACAGGGGGCATTCTCCGTGGCTGTGGAGGAGACATCCGGCTGCCCTCGGGGGCCTCTGCTTTGGACTCAGGCGATGTAACCGTTGGTCTTTCCAAACACACCCCCCGGCTCCAGGTTCTCGTAGATGGTCATTGCAGTGGTATTCTGGTAGATGAGATCCACTTTGGAGTCTCTCTGCGATCGGACAATATCCAAGACACACTGGTTGAGGAAAACATACTGATCCTGAGAACAACACGGGAGAGAGAGAGAGTAAATGAGCCCAGGGCCCCAGGAAGAGCCCCCCAAACTCCACTCACACAGATGGCCATCACCGAAGACCCATCTGCCCAACTGCAAATGGTTTGGGGTGGCGGCTTTTACAAAACCGCTAAAAAGTCAGGTGAAAATCTGAAGGCAGAGGCAAGACTCGTTCATGGGTGATTCCACGAGAGGGCACAGTCTCCTTGCCAGCCTGAGGAAATACCTGAGAATCAGCGGAAGGCGGAAAAGGCTTCCCAACAGAGGAGTCAGCACGACTGACTTAACCTGGGCCCTGTGGAGTGAGGGGAACCTGAAATTCTTAACAGAGGAGGTTCCTTAAAGCCAGTGAGCTGGGTGTGGAGGCCCATGCCTGTAATCCCAGCACTTAGGATAGGAGGTTGAGGCAGGAGGATCCCTGTGAGTTCAAGGCCAGCCTGAACTACACAAGGAGACCCTGTCTCAAAAAACAAAACAACAACAAATATATATATATATATATATATATATATATATATATATATATAAAAATGATGATCCAGTGGACCTGATTGGGGACCACATTTGGCAAGCTTTTGGGAGCCACAGATCGCTATTACAAAAGGTGGAAGAAATGTGTGCTGATACAGAAAGGTATCTGTGATACCGTGGGAGGAAGACATCATGAGGAAGTGTCACATCCAACACAGGATGAGATTTCTTCCAAATACTCCACAGGAGTACGCGCACACACAAATGCATTTGTGTTTACAGATGCGCATGCACCTTGAGACTACACCAAGAAGTGAAATAAATCACACATGTAAGCTTAAGTATCACATAATTCTCTTATATGAGAAGCCCCAAGTATAAATAATTTAAAGAGCCGAAGAGAAAATAACCAGTAGGAGATAGATCTTTTGTAAATGGGAAGGGGATCTAGAGATGGAGGAAAGGGGGAAGGAGGAGAAGGAACCAAAAAGTAGGATGTGTGATGTACAGGTCCCAGCTCCCCACAGTGAAATGCAATCCTTAAACCATGTACCAATAAAAATTTTAAAAGAGGCCTCTAACAATACACACCCATTAGGCAGGAGGATCACCATGAGTTTGAGGCCAGCCTGGGCTACAGAGTGAGTTCAAGTCTAGCCTGGACTACACAGTGAGACCCTGTCTCAAAAAAACAGCAATAATAACAACAAAAAGGGTTGGAAGATAGGTCAGTGCAAAGACCCTAGGCTAAATATCCAGTACAAAAAAATAAATAAAAGTATACATATTGCCTATCTCTAGGGAGCAGGATTGGAGTGGGGGAGTAAAACGGAAAAATGTATTCTGCATACTCCTTCCTATATTCTTAAAAATTGTAATATGAGTAGGTATTCTTGGGAGGCTGAGGCAGGAGGATCGCCATGAGTTCAAGGTCAGCCTAAACTATATAGCAAGACTCTGTCTCAAAAAACAAAAATAAAAACAAAAAAAGAAAAGCACATATGACTAACTATTGTTTTCAAACTATAAAAAAAGAGATAAGAAAAGCATCTGCAGCACAAAATTTCTATTTTTCAGAGGAGTGTTAAGAGATTAAGAAATACTACTTGGTATAATTGGAGCCAAACACCAAAACGTCTTCTTTCTGACCAACTCAAGAATGAAACTTCCCTCTTTCCAGTGACACCCTGCACCTGCTCCCAAACCAAAGTGTGCAGGGCACCGGACTCTGGAATACGCCCTGCATGGCTCAGCGTGGCACACGAAGTTTCCATGGCTCAGGGCTGTGGCCTGCTGTAAAGTGAAGATTCCGTCCTCATCGCATGGGGCACAATCACCCCGTGAGCACAGGGGCTTCCCATTGGACTGGATGAAAAGGCTCCCGGCTCTGTTTGCTGGGAGCACTTCCAGAGAGACAAGCTGGCAGAGTCCTCTCTCCTGCGACCCCACCTTGTCACTCTGATAATGACTTTCTTTCTTTCACACTTACAAGGCTGGGTAAGGATAAACTGCTTCATGCTTAAACACCATAGGCTTTTGTTTTGTTTTTTGGGACCAGGGATTGATCCAGGGTCTTTACACTGAGCTACATCCCCAACCCTTTTTATTTTTTATTTGGAAATAGTCACTAAATTGCCCAGGCTGCAATCCTCCTGCCTCAGCCTCCCCAAGTGGTGGGATTACAAGCGCATGCCACCACATCTAGTTTGATAAACCTATTTCATCTGCATATTTTAAAAGACACCTGCTTAGAAACAAAGAGTGAAACATAACAGTTTCTTAAGTTTAAACCCAGGAACCAATGTCCAGAGACTTGGGAAGATTATTTAAGTCAAAGGCATAGTAGGGTACAGAATGTGCTGTGGACGCGGGTGTGTGGTTCCTTTCCTGACTCTGGTCCTACTGCGCCACCTATAGAGGACCATTTAGCTTGGTTTAGAGTCTGCCAAGAAATCCAGCAGCATTCACAGAAAGCCAGAGACCCGAACGGTGAGCTATTGCACCCCAGCAGTGTGACCTGCTGGGGTCCGCGGCACACAGACGGGGGCGGGAAGGGTCGGCGTGGATCTCGCTCACCTCGGTCTGCACCATGAGGGGCCGGTGCATGCGGAGGTCGTACACAATGCCGTACACATCCACAGTGTTCTCATTCTCGATCTGATAGATGAGGCGATCGATAGCAATGAAAGTGCCCGTCCTGCCGACGCCCGCGCTGAAAGGAAGGGAAGCAGTGCATCAGCAGTGCCTCCTGAGGGGGGCCTCCCGGCGGGCCCCATCTGCATGCTCTTGTGTGGCCCTGGATCTGAGCTAACACTGCCCTCTGCAAACCTCAGTGAGTCTGGCTTCACTACCTTGGCACTGAGGCTTGAATCCCAAAATCACTTTTGAGCTCAGTGCCACAAATAAGGCACCTTGTTAGAGCCTCTTAAATCTCAGCCCCATTCAAATTGCTACCGTAACCTAGAAGGGCCAGTTCTATCCATATGTACCCTGCAGGCAGCAAAACCCCTCTTCTGCGCTGTTAATTCCTTTATGAGGGGTGCGGCTTGTTTTCGTTTATTTGTTTGTTTTTTGTAAACATGGTCTCACTATGTAGTTCAGGCTGGCTTTGAACTCACTATGTAGCCCAGGTCGGCCTCAAATTTGAGGCAATTCTACTGCCTCAGCCTCCCAAGTGCTGGGATTACAGGTGCACACCATCATGCCTATCTTAATTCCTTTAATTTTAAGGCTAATTTCTTATCATTCTAGAGCAGCAATGGGTGCACTTTTCCGCAGACAACAAATATCTTCAGCTCCACAGAGCACGTGGTCTCTGCCACTGTAGCACAAACACAGCCACTAACAACACGCAAACCAGGGGCCCAGCTGCTGCAGTGACACCGGATCTGGTCACGGGCTGCGGTTCACCAAGCCCCATACTAGAGTCTTGGGGTCTAGGGTATAAGCCATGCATGGACTTCCTGCAACCCTTTTCTTGAATTGTAAATGCCTAGCGCAGTTCTGCAGCGCTAAGCAACACATGGGCGCGCTTGAGCCATCACAGCCAAGCACTGCCTGTACCTGCAGTGAACCAGAATCGGTGACTCCGGAGGACTCTGCTTCATGTAGTCACGAACCAGGTACCGAAAGTTGATGAGCAGGTCTGTGGTGTCGGGGACACCGTGGTCCGGCCAGGAGGTAAAATGGAACTGTCTTAGCCGGTGACTGTCACTTGTCTGTACCTAAAAGTCAACAGAGGAGTCAGAGGTAGAGACACGGGCTGCATGGGGACATAGAAAGGTGAGGGAAGTCAGAGCAATGAACTGCCAGGGTCGGATGGCAGTTACACAGGATGGTTATGCTAGCAATCAAAACTTTACACTTGCACACCGGTTGTAGGGGTGCTTGCACACGCTTTGTGTTGCTCATAGAATCCTCCTAACACAGCCAGAAGGAGGGTTGAATACCTCCCCCTGGAGAGATGAGCGAGGAAACCAGGTGTGGTGGTGCACGTCTGTCACCCCAGCACTCCAGGAGGCTGAGGCAGGAGGACTGGCCAGTTCAAGCCAAGCCTTGGCAATCTAGGGACACAGTAAGATCCTATCTCAAAATTTTAATATAAAAAAAGTAAAATGAGCTGAGGATGTAGCTCAGTATGAAGGCTTTCAGGTTCAATCCCAGAATGTCCCCCTCCCCCAAAAAAAAGAGGGAGCAGAGATTCGGAGAAGTGGACTGAATCCCCCAACACTTGTCTTATCTCTGAGTCAGTGGGGTACCAAGCACTCTGGGTTTGAGTTCACATCTCTCCCCCTCTCCAGCTGTCAACCAGTAACAGGTTCACATCCTAAACCTGCACCTCTTTAGAGCCCCACGAACTCGGGGCCCTCCTGGGAACATCCCTGACTGCAAAACCGAATGTGATTCACCAAATACAACATGAGGCTCTGCACGTGCAGGGCAGGGACCACCCCACGGCGCCAGGTGCCCCAGAGGGCACAAGGGTGGGAGCCTCAGAGCAGACAGGGCACCAGGCAGCTAAGTCTTGACTGCACCATTCTGGGGTTTAAAAGGAAAATGTATCAGTGCCTTTTGTGTAATTAAAAAAACAATATTTTACTAAATGTCACAGGGGATCCTAGATTGAACCCTAGAATTTAAAAAAAAAAAAAAGCTTTAGTAGAAATATGTGAGATCTGAGTTTATTTTTTTAAAAAAACATCAGCAAATTTTTTTTAAAAAAGCTGGAGCTTGAACCCAGGGCCTTCACACTGAGCTACACCTCCAGCCCTTTTTTATTTTTGAATTTTGAGACAGGGTCTCCCTAAATTGCTAAATTACCCAGTCTGGACTCCCCACGCCAGCCTCCAGGATGCTGGGATGACAGATGCGCACTACCCTGCCCGTCCAGCAAGAGCAATTTTTTTAAACAATGTGGTCGGTTCCACACGCCATTCCCTCAAGAAGAGTGAACCCCAAGCAGGGCAAGCAACCACTGACAAATGAGTCCACTGAAATGGGCAAAACCGGCCGAAATGAGCAAATGCCTTGCAAAGGTGTTGCGATTACTGGGAATGCAATGACTTTGGTGGCCAAATCGGTGCAGGTAACTGCAGGAAGCACCGTCTCCAGAGGAGGAACAGGAACAATAACCGAGCCCAGAGTCTTTCGGCCACAGCAGTTAGTAAAGAAAAAGCTTTTCATAGACTACACTTCAACCGTGATTTAGTCTTCCAGGATAATTCTTCTAAGCTACAACCCAGCCCACCACCCTGCTAAGAGTCACCGAATCTACTTCCAGGCTTCTCATCATCTGCGTGAGCTTCAGTCTTGGAGTCTCACTTACACTACATCTTAACACCTCCTCATGGGAATTACGGTCATGGCTCAGAACCTGGGGACAGTGGGTCCAGGACCCCTCTGATATGAAAATCCATGCCAGCTGTACTCCCTTAAGTAAAACAGCACAGCATCCGCATACAACCTGTATGTGTGCTTTGGTTCTGAGGCGTGCACAATGTTTCAACCAACAACAGCACACACGTGACCAACGTACGCTGAGCACAGGTGTGTCATAGGCAGCACCCACTGGGTTTCTGCACATGCCTTCCACATTTCTCAGAACACCTCCCCGCCATTCAGTAACACAGAGCGATACTTAATCATCTCTGAGGCTGGGCATGGTGGCACACGCCTGTAATCACAGCACTCAGGAGGCTGAGGCAGGAGGATCACTGTGAGTTCGAGGCCAGCCTGGACTACAAAGTGAGTTCAAGGGCAGCCTGAACTACATAGCAAAACCCTGTCTCAAAATGACAAAAAAAAAAAAAAAAAAAAAAAAAAAAAACCTCTGCATTATTTGTAATACCTAAAATACAACATAAGTGTTAATGATACCTAAACTACAATGTTAACACTATGTAAACAGTAGTTATACTGTGTTGTTTAGGGAGTGATAATCAGAGAAAGAAGTCTATACATGTTCAGTACACATGCAATATTTTTTTTTTCCTCCAAGTAATTTTGATCCCAACTTGGCTGAATTCATGGATGCAGTAACCATGGACAAAGAAGGCTGATGGCGTAGCCCACACTTCTGACCCTTCTCACAGCTAAACAATGACTCCATGAGCAGTGAAGTCATGGTTTAGCTATCCATTCTCGAAAAGCTGGGTGTTTGCATGGTTTCTAATCTTTTCCTCCAAATAATGCTCATGTTCATCCCTTTGACAAATAATTCTATTCCTGGTTTTGGATTATTTATCTGGGCCAGAGACTTAAATTTGGATCCACAAGACCAAAAGGGGAAAGGGGATGCACATTTTAGGGCCTGGATGTAAACCACAAAGGGTTGGACGCAGCCCCACACCCATCAGTAGAGATCAGTCACTTCATGGCACCACCTCTCTCAAATATCCTTGAAAAGAGAGAAGGGACACAAACTCAACTTCCCAAAATGCCGGCATGACTGAATTCATTTAGTTGTCACTTTGAGGGGTAAGAAAGAAAATGTGCTTGTTATGGCTTGTGTCTTGATGTCCTCCAAAGCCTCACACAGTCACAGGGTTTTTTTGGAGGTGGCTGGATCTAGAGTGTGGGATGCTGGGATCAAGAGTGTGTGATTAGTAAATCAGTCCACTGATTGCTTTGGAATAGTTCTGGCTAAGATTAAGGGCGTGAGTGCTACACCCACCCTAGGGCAGGTAACCTGCATACGATATAAGGGACAGAAAGAGTCTTGTCTCTCCCTCGCCTGCTTTTACTGTCTTCCACCGCCATAAACTATTGCCCTCTGCCATATCGCCCTGCTGTGGAGCCAGTCAGTGATGGACTCAAACCTCTACAAACCATGAGTCAAATAAACCACTCCTCCTTTAACTTTGGGTATCTGGTATTTTGAATTAGCAACAAGAGAAAAGGAATTAAGACAGTGCTTATACCCAGGAATTCTACTATATCCATGCCTTGGTTCACGAATGCTTCTGCAGGCAAGCAGTGTCTTCCTCAGAATCGTGGAATGAACTAAGTGTGTGAACCAAGCTACCACTGAATGCATCAGTTATAAACTGCTCCTGACAGCAAACGGACCCCCCTGATGCCGGCTCCCCAACCAAGTAATTCAAAGGGCCTTGACTTGTGACAAAAACTCCATGAGCAAGTCACCTGGGAAAGGAAGGAAAGAAAGGGCTACTGCTAGAGCCATGCCCTTGAGAGTCACTTTATTCAGGAAAAAAGTGTGAAATTTCCCTCAAGACAGTAAAACTATGGGTTGCTTGGAGTACACATAAAAATGGATTATTTTATTGTATAGAAAGTGAAGTGAGCCGGGCGTGGTGGTGCACGCCTTTAATCCCAGCACTGGGGAGGCTGAGGTAGGTGGAGTGTTGTGAGTTCGAGGCCGGCTTGGGCTACAACGCGAGCGCAAGACCAGCCTGAGCTACACAGTGCGACCCTGCCTCAAAAAACCAGGGCCGGGAGTTTGGCTCAGCAGCTTACACGCCTGTCAGGCAGGCGCGGGGTTGTGAGTTCAATCCCCGGTGCCGCAAAAAGAAAAAAAAAAAAAGAAAGTGAAGTGAATTTTTCTTTAATGCATAAAATAACATATTAGTGAATAGCAACTTAAAACACACCCCAAAGTTCATCGATCACAATTCCTAAGATCCGGCCACTTTGGCCACTTACTTACATTTTTCACGGTGAAATCTCTGATGGTCCATTCCGGGAGAACAATTTCCGATGTCATTGTCACAGTTATGTCCCCATAGTCCTGGGCCTGCTTAGAAGGCCAGTACTCCTCACATTTGGTCTAGAATAAAATTGCATTCTTATGAAAACACACAGATCACACTACCTGCCATCACTAAAGACTCTGCCATCACTAAAGGAAGACCAAGGGAGCCAGGTGTGGGGGCCCATGCCTGTAATCCCAGCACTCAGAAAGCAGAGGAAGGAGGATTGCTGCGAGTTTGGGGCCAACCTGGGCTACATAGTGAGTTCAAGGCCAGCCTGAACTACTTAGTAAGATCCTGTCTCAAAAACAAAAAGGGAGAGCAGGTAATGAAACTGGCATTGGGAACTGAGTCAGTCCCCTGGCTGGAAGCTCTGTGATCCTTAGAATGGTTTGCTTGCTTTCAATTTAAAACTCTTTCAACTCTTTTACAATAGGGAGTTTTCTCATAAAACTCAGATCTGCCCATGTTGCACCATTATTTCTGCATGAAAACTGATTTTGAGCCAAGCAGCAGCTATCCCTTGACCTGGGACCCAGTCACCACTCCTGCTATTTGCTAACCCAGCAACGACATTAAAAGACAGAAAACAAATTTCTAAGAATAAATATGCCCATGTTTGAGAGTATTTTTTTTAAAAGAAGACAAATGGTTTTTGAAGGGACTTAAAGACCTTCCACCATAATAAAAATTAATTTAATATGAAATTTTTAAAAAATAACTTACCCTTCCTTGTTCAACACATTTGGTCAACATAACAATGGCATATACATTTTTCTCCCAGACCATACGCCAAAAATCTTTCAAAGTATTGACCAAAGGTCCTTGTGTGGCAATAAAATCTCTCTTGGAATGGTAGCCCTAAGGACAGAAGGCACAGATTCAGCATCGAGGGCACAGAAGGAGACACCATGAAGGGCTCATAGGAATAACCTGGTGCCCACTTACAGGCATGTAGTTGGCATTGATGTAGTCATCGGTAGAATGGGTCTGGATTGAAAGCTTGACCCGAGAAATATCATCTGAAAAAGAAAAAAGGACCTCGTTAGAAACAAATGTTGCAAGAAAACTGCACACAGAAAAGAAAAACATACATCCCCCTGCTCTGCTTCCCAGCCGCCATGAACTGCTCTCCTCCGCCATGACATCTGCCATGATGTTCCTGCCTTGGAGCCAGTCGACCATGAACTAAATCCCCTGAAATCATCAACCAATTTAAACCTCTCCTCCTTTATGCCATGGGGGTCTGGTGCTGTGTCTCAGCAGGGAAAGCTGACTGATAACACCCACCCATCTCAGACCAAACAAGCCTATTATTACCAGTTTCCTTGCTGGTTCACCACAAGCAGAGAATAGGTTAAGCAAGTTTATTTTTTTTCCCCAAAAACCACCCCACAAGTGTTTACCCCGTTTTACACATGAGGAAACTGAGGGATATGTATATGAAGGGATTTCAAGGTCAGGATACCCAGTGTGTGCAGACAAAATTCAAATCTAGCACCCATTCCCAGACCTGGTCCACAGACTGGTTTTGCCATTATGACCTGTGTGACCTCAGGAAAAAGAAATCACCTCATACATCATGCCTCAGTTTCCTTATCTGCAATATAAACCTCCCACTCCTGAATTCATAGGGAGGTTGTGAGGGTTAAATTAAGGGTCATATCTCTACAGGCCGCACTTGGCATATGACAGGTGACTAATGGACAGCTCCCCTCGACTGTCACAGATGTGACAGGCAGAAGGGGACACGGCGTGGGACGCTCACTCACAGGGCAGGACGTTGTTGTAGCGATTCTTCCCCCTATTCTCAGCCAGCTCGGCAGCATATTTAGGCAAACTGATTCCAACCAGCTTCAGATCCTGAAAGCAGAATTAAGTTGTTTATATATTTAGTCTTCAAATACTATTTACACTGTGTGGAACAGAATGGGGATACAGAGGGATAGGGGTTCACCTGTGTCCCCTGAAACTTAAGCTGAATTTGTAACCCCATGGGATCTTCACTTCAATTGAGTGCAGACATAATCAGGTTAAAACGAGGTCATACAAGCAGGGCACCCTAATCCCATGTGAGCGGCACCCACACAGGAGGAAAAGAGGCAGCGAGACACGAGTGCAGGGAGGAGACACCTTGGGGAAACAAAGGCAGAGATGGGAGTGCTCTGCCACAAAACGGAGGGACACACAGCTGCCAGCATCTGGAGCTGATGGGGAGGGACCGACCACAAGATGCCTAGGAGAGAGCCGGGCCCAGCCAACACCGTGTTTGGGATTTCTGGCCTCTAGAGCTACAATCCATCTCTATTGTTTTATTTTTGCAGCACCGGGGATTGAACTCACAACCTCGCACCTGCCAGACTGAGCCAAACTTCTAGCCCTAGTTTTTGAGGCAGGGTCACACTGTGTAGCTCAGGCCAGCCTTGCGCTCACACTGTAGCCCAAGCTGGCCTCAAACTCACAACGCTCCTCCTACCTCAGCCTCCCAAGTGCTGGGATTAAAGGTATGCGCCACCACGCCTGGCTTGTCTCTATTGTTTTAATCCCCCCTGCTTATGGTATTTTTGTTATGGCAGCCATAGGAAAGGAACCCAAAGATTTAAATAAAGCCAAAAGGACAAAGCAATGCCTGCCCGTAATCCCAGCACTCTGGGAGACAGAGGCAAGAGGATCACAAGTTTGAGCCCAGCCTGGGCAACTCAACAACAAAATTAAAAAATTAAAAGGGCTGGGGATGTAGCTCAGCATGAAGGCCCTGGGTTCAAAGCTCGGTACCAGAAAAACAAAACAAATAAAAACATACAATCCACTGAAAGCCAGGGTCAGTGAGAGCATTCGGGGGCCACAGTGAGGCGCCAGGGGGTGGGCACAAACTTCTCCCCACTCCAGGCAGTCGCCTCTCACCCAAAGATTCACCGTAAGACAAAAACAGTTCCTGACATTCAGGAAGAATCGCAAAACAATGAAAAACACACACGATACTACAGCCACGTACTTCATACTCCTCCGCAAACCCGCAGTTGGAATCAGCCTGCTGCTTCTTAAAATAAGCCTCAAAATTCTCCACTCTGATCAACTTGGACCTAAGAGAGCAAAACACGCTGTCAGGATTTTCTTTACATTCAAAGAGGTGCACACTCTCAGTAGAGAAATCTAAATTATGTTTAAAAAGTAAAGAAGTTACTCACTTTTTAGGTCTTCATCATAGGAAAGGAAAGAAAAAAAATAACCGATTAGAAAAAGTCATGTGTTTGGGAAATAAAGATCTTCCCAGAGTAACAAAAACCAGACTGTGATGCAGTGAGGGGTCAAGGAGTAGAGATGAGAATAACATTATTTACGAAACACTGAAAAGGGAATCAGGAAATCTACCTCTGTTGTATGCAATGGTCATATTTGTGAGTTTACATAACTTCAACTCTCCCCTAGATCTTGATAACTCCATTAATTTTTTTAAATCATAAAATATACATTATTAAAATAAGCACATTCATATACCAAGCCCCCCGCCATGAAGGTAACTATGATATTTGTAAACATCTACTATTAAGTATATATGTAAAAGTGTAGAACATGGCATGGACTCTTGCTTCAGGAAATCAATATAAAACATAGGTCCCTTACTGCAAAACAAAACTAGTGAGAATTTCCAGGTGATCAATCAGGAAAAATGACAGCAAGGTCCAACAAATATAGTCACAGAACAGACACAAATAGTGAGTCTTAAAATAACCCTAATTCTAGAGACTTACTTTATTTGAGAAAAGGACACATCACTGTTCTTCGCATCTTTCCTATGTTGAAAGGAAACAGAAGGCCCGTTAGACATCACAAGCTTCCTTCTGCATCTCCCCCTCTAGCGTGTCTAATGAATACCTTTCCCCCGGGCACTGGCTCACTCAGCTTAAGGGTCAAGCAGCAGATGCCAATTACAAAGTTGTAAAGTCAGTCTCTTTTATTCTATTACAAAGTACAAGCAATCTTACTCCAGCCACCATTAGGAATTTCCCTGTGATATATATCAGTGGCATTACCTGACTGTACAGCAAGGCTCTTTATTTCCTACTGCTTTAGGAGGAAGTCTAATACGTTATTGCAATAAACCAGAAATCGTATTAAATCCAGTGTGGGTGGGGCACCTAGGCTCTCCGATGTTGCTGGCTCAACTCTATCTTGGGTGTAAAAACTACTTTCTGGAAGAGAATTTGGCAACACGTATGAAAACTGAAAACCTGCATAACCACAGACCCAGTGGTTGTCCAGCTTGGAATAATCATGGGCATCTGCAGAGATTTAGGTGCAAGGATATGAAACCATGCCCCCTGCATTGAAAATATACAGTAAATTGTTAAATAAGTGATAGTACTTCCACAAGGTTAAATACTCTGTAGCCACTTAAAATGGGGATGAAGAGTAGTTTTCTGTAGGTGCTAAGGTTACAGATTACCTTTTTTCTGTGTTCATCTTTTCTGTGGTAGTTTTTTGCTTTTTGTTTTTCTTTACCAAATGTTATGGTTTAGATCTAGAATGCCCCTCAAAAGTGTTCAGAGGTGAGCTTTTGGAAAGTGACTGGATCATAGAGGTACTGTACCCATCAGTGGATTTCTCCATTTATTATTCAGTCACTAAATGTGCTGTGAGGATGTAGGACCTCATCAAGAGGTAGGTCACATCCCGGGATATGACCTGGATTTGTGAATCATTGTCCCCTGGCTCTTCCCTTCTCTGTCTGCTTCCTGGCTGTGATGGTTGAACAGCTTTCTTCCACCAGGCCCTGTTTCTGCCTTGGAACCAGCAAACCAGGGATTAAACCCACTGAAACCATAAGCCAAAATGAACCATCCTCCTTGAGGTTGCAAGTGTCAGTTATTCTGTCCTAACCAGGGGAATGTGACACATATATATATATATATATATATATATATATATATATATATATGAATGAGGAAACAAGCAGCTTTGAAAAGTAAATCAGAACCCAATGCCAAAGTTGTACAGTGAGCACTGTCCACCAGTCCAACAGAAACCAGCAGCTACAGAACCTGGCAGGATCACATTAGAACACTGTGCCAGGGGAAGAGACCCTCTTGGCAGCAAATGAATCCCAACAGATACACAGGCTTCAAGTGGGCAGGGAGGAGGGCAAGCAAGGAAGGAAGGAAGGAAGGCTGCCACACCATGAGCACCATGGACCATGGGACACAAGTGTTCTTTGCACCATTCCTCACAGAGCTGTGAGACTGTGTGGAATTTCCCGCAAGACAAGCAGAGGATTACAATTCACGTAAGCAACATCACCTTTTCTTTCTCCAGAAGATGAAGCCTCCCACAGCCACGGTGACCAGGGCACCAAAGATGCATCCAAACACAGCTCCGCAGATGACACCTGGGGTTGAAACACAGGCACCTGGGGAGGGGTCCGTGAGGGAGCACCTGGGACCCCCCCCACAGCAGGGGGCCAGGGGATGCATGTGCACACATATGTGTGTAACATACATGCAAGGCACACACACGGGAGTTACACGCCTCTGATATCTCTGGAACCAAAGCCAATCTGGGCAATCGGGAGCTAGAGTCCCTGGCTCTGGACACCCCTAGCTGCAGTCTTGCCTCATGACAGAGGGGCCCATGGTGCTGGGCTCAGGGAATACAAAACCCCTTTGCTGACTTCCTCTGGGAATTTTTTTTTTTAATTTTAAAATGAAAAAAAAATAAAAACAATGATACAGAATTTCAAAACAATACAATAAGAGATTAACAATGGCTAATATCTGCCTTTAATCCCAGCACTAGGGAGGCTAAGGTAGGAGCAGCGTTGTGAGTTCGAGGCCAGCTTGGGCTACAACATGAGTGCAAGGCCGGCCTGAACTACATAGTGTGACCCTGCCTCAAAAACCTAGGGCTGGGAGTGTGGCTCAGCAGCTTAAGCACCTGCCTGGTAGGTGTGAGGTTATGAGTTCGATCCCCGGTGCCACAAAAAAAAAAAAATGGCTAAAATATTGTGTATTGCTATCTTCAAAGTAGTTGCTCAGATTACAAGATATAAGCATGGCTTAGCTGTTACAAATTGTGCTGCTATAAACATGGGTGCACATATATTGCTGTGGTATGATGTCTTCAAGTCTTCTGGGAAAATACCTAGAAGGGGAATAGCTGGATCAGATGGGACCTCCAAACCTAGTTTTTTCCCAGGGATATAGCTCAGCAGCACCGTCCCTGCCTGGCAAGTATAAGGTCATAAGTTTGATCCCCAGTACCAAAAAAAAAAAAAAAAAAAGCAAAGAAGCAAATCTAGTTTTTTGAGGAATCTCTGCACTGACTTCCACAATAGTTGCACCAGTCTACACTCCCACCAACAGTGGAGAAGGGTTCCTTTTTCCCCACAGCCCCTTCAGCATGTTATTGGTTGATTTCTTGATGGCAGCCATTCTTTCTGGAGTGAGATGGAATCTCAATGTTGTTTTAATTTGCATTTCTCGAATGACCAGTGATATGGAACATTTTTTCATATATTCATTTGACATTTGTATTTCTTCATCTGAGAAGTATGTATTCATCTCAGATGCTCATTTTTGGGTTGGGTCTTTGAATTTGGGGGGCCTGGTTTTTTTCAATTCTTTATATGTTCTAGTGGGAATTTCTTTCTAGTAACCAAAAACTACCAAGTAGGACAAGCCAGAAAAGCTAGCAACCAAGCCCATCAATTAGCCTCTGGCCTGGAGTTGAGGGACACACCCTGTCTGGGTCCCAGTAGCTGCCGTGACACTTAGCTCTGCAGCCAGGGACAGGAATGGTGATAAGGAGCCCAAGACCACAATCTCAGGACTGCAACTAAGCCACTGTGTACCCCAAGCAAGTTACTTCCCCTCTCTGGGCCTCAGCAGCCTATTTCTTATGGGAGGTTGGACAAGACAATTCCCAAAGTTCCTGGGGCTGCAAATGTTGAAGGAGTCTGAAAGGAAGTCACACCACATGCCTGGCACTTGGTTCACAGATGAAATCAAAGAGCTAAACAATCTGGGGATGAGAAACACAGCTGCCACCAAGGACCTCAGAGGGGCCCAAACTGGGAACACGAGCTGGAGCCAGGACTGCTGTTCCCCTCTACCTGGATCCTGCGGCAAGAACACAGCCTCCGAGTAGGGGCTGAAGGACACGTAGCTCTCAGCCCCATTGATGAGTTTGTCATGCTGACGGCTGAAAATGATGTTGGTGAAGCCGGCGACGCAGGCCCTGAGGGGACAGAGAACACTGTGAGGCCACCAGCCCACATCCCTGCTGCAGCAGACAGCGCTATGCACACCAAGCTCAGCTGGGGCTGCAGGAACCAAAGGCCTCACCGGTAGGAGCCCAGTGGTTCCAGTTTGCCGTTGTAGTAGCCCTCGGTGGTGGACTCATTGCCGACGTCGATCTCGTATTTCAAGGCTCTGGACAAGCCCTGGGATCGCGCCTCATCCTCTGTGTGTATGAGGTATGTCACGTAGGTATCCGAGACGCCCTTTTTGAAGTCAGCATAGGTGTATCTCAGAACATCTGGAGTAGGCTGGCCAGCTGAGGGAAGCACACAGAGAGCAAATCCTCAGTGACAACAGAGACTCGGGCCTGCGCCTAGCTAAGTGATGCCAACTCAGGCAGCCTCAACGCCATCTCATCACATAAGTTTATTATGCCTTTCTCCAGAAAAGAAAAATGAAGGCTCAGAAAACCAACAGGGCCTGGCCCAACATCAGTCAGCCTGCCCTTTGGATGGAGCTGAATTCCCTGCCCACACTGGGCGACCCAAGGCCTATGGTCCTGTCCATCACATGCTAGCACCAGGCAGCCTGGTCACCCTGTACCATCACCTGCCCTCTTCAGTAAAGGTCTACACTTAGGGTTTGTTGGAAAGCAGAATAATCACACCCAAAATAAAAAGAGAAAATAAGAGACAGCTCAACATCTGTTTTGTTTTGTTTGTTTACTTTTTGGGTTTTGAGACAGGGTCTCATTATGCAGTCCAGGTTGGCCTCAAACTCATGGTGATCCTCCTGCCTTGGCCTCCCCAGTACTGGGATTGCAGGCGTGCACCCACACCCAGCTCAACACTTCTTGAAATTTTGAGATAGGTTCGTGACATCTGCAAATATCTACCCTTGAGGATCCCCTCACTGCTGAGCATGTTTGTCCCTCCCTTCCTCACAGATACGGGGACAACCACCGGTCAAGACGTGGCAAGAGGCCCTGCCTATGCACATTTAGGTTAAAGAATCGCCCCAAACACCACGATTCAGCACTTTAGATCCTGGCCTCTGCAAAGCACTCGCACCAGTTATAAGAGATATCCTAAAATCATATCCTTGGGACCCAGGACGCCTCTGCAGGGTGCCAGAGGAAACGTAAGCCCTTTTTGTTTAAGAAAAGGTCACTGTGTAAGGACCTATGTGTGTGTGTGCATGTGTGTCTACATGTCTGTACACGTGTACTGAATGTTGGAAACAAAGTTGGGAGCCAGGCCTGGTGGCTCATGCCTGTAATTCCACGATTCAGAAGGCCGAGGTAGGAGAATCACTGTGAGTTCGAGGCCAGCCTGGATTGTATCGTGAAACCCGGCCTCCAAAGAAAAAAGAAAAAAAAAAAGGAACAAAATCACTTGAAACTAATACTCTTCCCCCTAGAAGACCTGACGCTGTAAGAGAAGAAAACCCCTGCGCAAGGCCGCCGGTCGTACCCTGCCTGCGTAGCTCAACAGCATAGAGCACAAGTGCCGCGCATGCCCTCTCACTTCTCCTGTGACTGTTCTCGCACGCGGGAGAGTGAGAATCGGGTAGGACCTGGCACGGAAGCCGGTAGCCATATGCGCATGCGCCCTGTCCGTCTTCCCCGCCCTCCCCGGCCCGTGGGCCTGGATGCTGCTCTGCCAGTCTGACCGCCATGAGCCCGGTGGGGCCGTGTTTGCGGCGGTCACTGCGCGGGCCATGCTGGTTCCTTCTTACCATCCCCGGTGGTGAGGACGACGGCGTAGGCTCTGATGGGGCCGTGGCTGGCTTCGAACCCGCTGAACTGGATTCTCACGGAATTGTGGCTGACAGATGTGATGTTCGGGGAGCCGTAAGGGATAGGGGGATCTGGAAGGAAACCACGCGGGACACGATGGGTGCTCGGAAACCGCGGGAGGAGCAGTAGCTCAGAGTGCCAGGTCAGAGAGGGCGGATCCCCAGGAGCTCGGATCACATCGGGCCTCCACTGTGCCCACACCCTGGTTGGTCTTATTGTTGCTCTTGTTCTTAACAGTATGTACTTATAATCCTTTTATGTTTGTTTGTTTTGTTTTTTGAAACAGGGTCTCAGTATGTGGCCTCAGGCTCACAGAAATCCTCCTGCCTCAGCCTTCCAAGTGCTGCGACTGCAGGTGTACACCACCATGCCGGGCTCTTTCCTTTTATTTTTAAAAAGTGGATTTAGGTATAATTAGAATACAACCAAGGAGGTGAACAACTTGTACATTGAAAACTATATGACATTGATAAAGGAAATCAAACAAAAGGAAAGACATCCCAGGTTCCCAGGTTAGAAGAATTAGTACAGTACTCAAAGTGATCTACAAATTCAATGTCATTCCTCCTCAAAATCCCAATGGCGTTTTGTATGTACACAGAAAAAAACAGTCCTAAAGCTCAGACAAATTGTGAGTGGGCTTGAGAGAGCAGCTCCCACAGTTTTCGATTTCAAAATAGATTACACAGCTGCCCTAATTAAAACAGTCTGACTCAGGCCTGGTGGCCCAGGGCTATAATCCCAGCACTTAGGAAGCTGAAGCAGGAGGGTCCTGCCACAAGTTTGAGGCCAGCCTGAACCACATAGTGAGACCCTGTATCCAAAAAAAAAAAAAAGATGTGTCCGTGCATATAGGACATGAAAAGATTAACTAAAAAATCCCCTGGGTATTAAGTGATCTATTTCCCAAAGCAGCTCAGAACTTGTTAATATGGATTCCAGGGAAATGTTCAGCTTGACTGAATATCTGGTCATTTATTCCTTTCTGAAGTACAATGGTAATGTTAATGTGGCATTGTTAGGGAGAAAGAAAGAAAAAAGGAGTCCCTGTTTTGAAGCAAATATGCTGAAATATTTACAAAGAAAAATACAGAAGGGTCAGAACTTGTTTCAAAGTTACCCTTGAAGGGAAGGGTGGAAAATATAAATAAGCAAATGCTATCAATGTTGGACTGGGTGCATGAATTCCAACCACTGCCCTCTTCTGTGTAGATTTGGATGTTTCTATAAAAAATGTCATTTTGGGGGCCCGGGATGTAGCTCAGCAGCACAGTGCCTGCCTGGCAAGTGCAAGGTCCTGAGTTCGAGTGCTGATACCAAGAAAAAAGTCATTTTTGAGTACAATATAGGAAATCCTTACATAAAAGAAAAAAAACAGTGATATGTTATTCTGTACAGCAACAGATCCTTTCAGAATGGAAAGAATGAGTCTGCTTTTTTAGCCTGGGTTTCTAGAGAATCGAGTCCCAGCCTCTGCCAATAAAGTTAAGTATTTCAGGGAAAGTAAAGCCAGAAGTGGATTCCAGCCAAGTGCACACAGCCCCAGAGCCCACCTGTGATGCCCGTGAGGCAGGTGTTGTGGGCGGCAGCTGCTGTGGTCCCACAGGACTCCGTGGCGATGCTGATGTTGTACCACGTGGAGTAATTCAAACCCAGAACTTCGATCCTGCAGTCAGTGCCGTTATCCGGGCAGCTGCCCTCCAGGTGATTCACTGTATCCCAGGCCTCACTGCTGAGCCCCAGCTGGAAGCCAGTGTGGTTGCCAGCAGGGCGGCTCCACGTCAGGACCAAGCTGGACCCCCGGGGGACCGTGTGGCAATGGAAGGAGTCCACAGGGGCAGACTCTGCAAGGCAAGCACAGCTGTCCTGAGGCTCTGGACACTCAGGGACTTGAGTTGGAGGGAGACAGGCACAGTGTGGGGTGGAGGAGACAGGGCGGAGCCCAAGCCCCGCTCGGCCGTGAGGGGCCCGGGGATACTGGGTGTCACCCACGGCTTGAGATGCCCAGAGCAGAACCAGGTCCCAGGAGCAGGGCCACACTGCAATAGGCCCACTTCTTCATCTACATCGCCCCATCTGGGGCTCTCCTGGTAACCCTTTGGGGCCAGGTAAGGTTCACACTGTTCCACCTTGCAGATAAGTAAACTGACGCTCGAAGAGAATAAGAACCTCACGAAAGCTGACACGGAGCCAGAACTAGAGCCCGGATTTTCTAAATCCAAGTTCAGGGCAAGGGCTATGCGCAAAACATGCTGGATAATCCAGGGTGAATGGTATCAGTGTCTTTTTCTTGGAAGTGGGGTGTCAGGCAGTAGTTTTACACAGTTATGTCAATGGGAAATTGTTGATACCAGGGGCATTCAGATTATACTATGAGAGCGCCATGCACCGACTGCGGCCAGCGTGAGGACAGCCACACCCAAGCCTCTCTCTGTGAGTCTGCGCCATTTGCAGACTGCAGTGGGGGAGAGATCCAGGCCTCACCAGGAAGCAGTCTCAGGCAGGAAACCATATCATTTTCATTGTTTCGTTGGGTTGGGTTTTATTCTTTTTTTTTTGATTATGTTAAATCTGATGACATGAGCAGGTATTTGAAAGATAACAAGACATATTATGGTAGCCATTCTGAATTTACTAGTGGTTTGTTTGTTTCGAAGTCCTTTATTGCATTCACTGTTTTGGTTTTATTGTTTCTATTCTATTCTTTTCTGTTCGATTTTTACTACATCCAAAAGTATCTGCAGCTATTTTGAGGACAACAAAAGGCATTATGGTAACTATTGTTGGTTTCGTAAGGATTTAAGTTCTGTATCACTTATGCTGGTTTATTTTTGATTGGTTTTACTCTGTTTTATTTTCCTTGGTTTTATCTTCTTTAAAATAAAAAAAATAGATTATACTGTGAATCTTTTAAATTTTTAACAAGGTGTTACAGTCAAACACATTACCATGAACCCCCCTCAAAATCCTCCCCTTTGCTTCAAACACAGTTGTCCTGTGGTTCTTGGCACTTTTTGAAGGAGCTCTGGAGTGTTCTTCCCTGAGTGTCTTTAGGAGGTATGCTCAAAAATCTGGTGAATGCTTTTGCCCAGAGCCTTCCAACAAAAAGGCAGGCTTGTGAAAAGCATGACACTGTGTCTTCATCCACCTTCAGCACTGGATCTGGCACCACGGGGATTCTGACTCTTCCCCAAAGTCAAAAAGACCATGAAAGGTGAATGTTTTGAATCAATCAGGACATCGAGGCAGCCAGGACAGGGGACTTCCAGGACTGCTTCAGAAAGTGGCAAGAACGATGGGATACCTGTGTTCAATGTGAGGGGGGTATGTTGAGGAGGATTCATGACCATGTGTCTTTTATTATAATAAATTCTTTGTAATTCACATATTCACCATCTTTTTCCATCATGCCATGTACACCAGTTGAGATGTCATCATTAATGTCACAGAATGCTAGGGCAAGCGATACCCTATTGAGTCACCACACTCACCAGCTTGGTGTCCCCTCTTAGCAGCTCCTGGCCCTCACAAAGGTCTGGGTGCTGCCTCCTGCTGTGGGCTGCAGGAATTACAACTGAGACAGGGAACACTGACCAAGCCCCCAGATACCAGAGCTCAAAGTCTAGACCCCGCTGACAGAGCCTGGGTGACCAGGGGTGACTCAGAACTGCTAATGTGAAAAGCTAGGGCCAAGTGGGAGGCTGACCGAGGGAGCCCCCCGCCTTTTTTTTTTTTTTTCCTTGGTACTGGGGATCGAACTCAGGACCTTGTGCTTGCCAGGCAGGCTCTTATGCCACTGAGCTAAATCCCTGGCCCCTATAAATGGCACAGTGGAAGGCAGGAGGGAGAGCTCTGTGGACTGAAGCTCCCCCTGGCCTGCTCCCTCCAGCCTCAGGGCCTTCACACCGGCCACTCCCCGCCACAACAGCCAACACCTATACCGCACACAGCTGGCTCCTTCGTTGTCACCAGATCTGGGCTCAAAGTTGCCTTTTATCGAGCCTGCCTGGGCAGCCCAGAGAAGTACTCCACTTCCCTTCCCCTATTTACTTCCTCCCTGGTTCCTTGTGTTGGCAGTAGTCATCACCCATGCCTATTTATCTTCATTATCTCACCCACCAGGAGCCGTGGAAGGCAATGTCCACACTGCCCACCCCCGGCCCTCACACTGACGGCCTGCAGTCGGCACCGGGCCACTCACCTGTGCAGAAGTTCGTCCAGCTGGGAACCAGGGACTCAACACCCCCAACTTCTGCGAAGATCTCTACAGTGTAAGATGAGCCTGGTACTAATCCAAGGACTGTGTCATGCGTGGCTCCAGTGACGGTGATGTTTCGTGTGACGCCGCCGCCATCTCCATCCTCCTTGATAAGAAGGCGGTAGGAGTAGGTAGGAGAGGCTGCGTCCGGGCTCTCCCAGCTCAGGTGAGCTGCCGTGGCATTGGCACTTACTTTAATGTCAGACACAGTGCTGGGCCCTGGATTGAAAAGTAATAATAATAAGGCCAAGTGTGGTGGTACACACCTGTCATCCCATAATCAGGAGGCTGAGGCAGGAATACTGCTGCAAGTTTGAGACCAGCCTGGGCTACATAGCAAGACCCTGTCTCCAAGAAACACCAAAGCAAAAGCATGAAGAAATTTGAATCCCAGAACTTTATTCACTACATTCAAAACCATCTTGGTTTTTTTTTTTTAGAAAAAATTTTAAAAAGCTAATATTTTCTGGCTCAGAAAATGGAGGACTTCCCAAAAAGACATTCAGAAGGTAATTATATAGGGCCAGGGATACAGCTCAGTGGCACGGCACCTGCCTGGCAAGCACAAGGTCCTGAGTTCAATTCCTAGTATCCAAAAAAAAAAGAAAAAATAATTATACAGATTAAATTTGAAGAAAAGTAAAGCTTTTCAGTATTTTTTTTTCCTTTTTTCCCCCAGTACTGGGTACTGAACCCAGAGCTCTCACACTAAGCTACATCCTCAGTCCCCGTTTTTAGTTTGAAGCTCAAACTTGTGGTCCTCCTGCCTCAGCCTCCCCAGGGTGCTGGCATTAGAGGTAGGCACCACCACAGTGAACTTCTAGCTTCTTTTACTACATTAGGTTTATCTGGTCTATATATTTTAAGATGTAATTTCTCATTTTTTTCTCTTGAAATCTGACTGATGAAAAATATACTAAAAGAGCCGGGAATTTGGCTCAGTGGCTTAAGCGCCTGTCTGGCAGGCGTGAGGTGGTAAGTTCGATCCCCAATGCCGCAAAAAAAAAAAAGACAAAAAAAGAAAAGTATACTAAAAGCATACTACAAACACCTCTACTACTTATTTAGTTTCGAGTTTGGCAAAACGTCTCCCTCGCTGAGGTAGGCAAAGCTCCTCGTCGAAGCAGGATCCTGCAATGCCACACTGACAGGGTAACTGTTCTCTAGTCTGTGTGGCAGCACCATGAAGGGGATTCTCATGTCCTTCACTCCCACGGCCCAACTCACTTCCTGCTTCAAAGGACTTCAAGTCCATACAGCTTTAACTCCAGGCCCCATGACAGCAGGCCTGGGCCGAGGCTGGCATTTTCCACTTACACAGGTTCAAGGTCGCACGGACCCAGAACCCCCAACACCCTCACCTGGTCACTTAACCACACTGCCTGCTGCTGACAAGCAGGGAGCACCTGTCCTCGCAGGACGCCCCAGAGACTCACGCGTGTACTGCACGATGGTGCTGGAGTCCCCCCAGACCTGGTCCAGCTCGGGAGAGATGGAGATGTTATAAGGGGTGCCTGGGAGGAGGCCCCACAGTGAGATCGCCTCCTGAGAGCTGTTCCGCTCCTCCGAGCCATTGGCAGACTGGATCCGCACTCGGTAGACGTACTCGGAGGCACCATCTGTGTTCTGCCACTCCAGCGCCATCCCCGTGCTGCTGACGTTGACCACGCTGATGTTAGACACTGCGCTGGAGGCTGGGAGAGGGAGGGAAGGAGAAGGGAAACCTGTTTCCGACCTCGGGGCATCCACCCACATCCTGGTGTCTGAGTAGAGAACTCACTCTTTGGTCACCAAGCTCTCCTCTGAGACAGAGGGCAAACTCTAATAAAAGGGGAGAAACACACATGCGCACTGTTCTCTCAGGAATTGTGGTTCTTCTATGAAACAGAGGAGCTGACCCGGCCATCTTATGAATTCTCTGGGCTTCCGCTTTTATCATCAAAGGGACCCCGAGGGACCTTGGGGAGTGGAAATCACACTTCACTTTCTACCTGAGCTGGTAACCCAGTGTGTGTGGTCTGCACTTTTGCATGTGGACTTCACTCATTCACTCAAAAGAAATGCATCCCTGTGCCGCAGCCTGGCCTACCGACAAAGGAAACGGACACGGGAAGATGATGTGCTGGACCCTGGGCAGAGACCAGCTCCCCTCTGCGCCCTTTCTCTTGGTTCAGGGACACACACAGGCCAGAAGAGATGGCAGAAGCAGGGCACCCTCTCTGCTCTCCACTGCAAAACCCTCCTCTCTTCCCCTAGCAACCCAGGTCACCTCCAGGGACAGGGGACACGAATGGGGAATATGTTCACTGTAAAAGCAACACACACATGTCCTGTCCTGTGGACTCCAAAATTAATGATATCACTCTGAAAGGAAGCCCCTCGGGGCATGGTCTCACCTATTACCCAGCTCCTTGAGCTCAAGGGGATTCCACAGACAAAAGACTGTCCAGGCAGACTTGCAGCACCAGGAATTGAACTCACAACCTCATGCCTGCCAGACAGGCGCTTAGGTCACTGAGCCAAACTCCTGGCCCTTGTTTTTTTGAGGCAGGGTCACACTATGAAGCTCAGGCCAGCCTTGCACTCACGTTGTAGCCCAAGCCAGCCTAGAACTCACAAACGCTCCTCCTATCTCAGCCTCCCAAGTGCTGGGATTAAAGGCGTGCGCCACTACACCCGGCTTCAGGCAGACTTTCTTACAAACCAAAAGAACAGAAGAAACCTAAATTCTCCCCTCCAAAAAGGCAAGGGCTGTGTGAACCATGAACAGGCTGCACAATGCAACATTCGGCATCTGCCAAAACCATGAAGAGCTGACTATCCACAAGGGAAAGTAGGGCAGACATGGTGAAAACCAGAATTCCAGCACACAAGAAAATGACCTGTATAACGATGACAGTGATGTAAGTGAAACAAGACGACCGAGGACACAGAGGGAAAAGGAATTCCATGGGACTAGACAAATATATTTGTTTCTCTTCCTTGTATTATGAAATATGCATATCATTTTTTTTATACCAGTAATCAAACTCAGGGCCTCACACTTCCCAGGCAGGCACTGTGTCACTGAGCTGTATCCTCAGCTATTTTATCATTTTTAACCATCTGTCAGTATACATTCAAGTGGCATCTTTAATGCCCCCAATGTCATGTGACCATCACATTCGAAACACCTTTGCCATCCTCAACATCAACTCTCTGTCTGCTATGGTTTAGATCTACAATGTCTCCCAAATTCTGCTGTGTGTGGACAGTGAGATCATAGGGTGTGACCTTCACCCGTGGGTTCCTCTCTTGACACACTCATAGCCAAATGCACTGGCAGGAGGTGGGGCCTGGCTGGAGGTGGTCACTGGGCAGTGACCTAGAAGGGCGTGTTCTCCCTGGATCCTCCTCCTCCCTTTCTGGCTGTCATAAGTTGAGCACCATTTCTTCTGTCAGGCCCTCTGCCATCCTGTTTATACCTTGGAGCCAGCCAACCATGGACCAAATACTCAGAAACATGAGCTAACATAAACCTCTCCTCCTTTAAATTGTAGGTGCTGGGTATGGTGTCTCACCAATGGGAAAGTATCTAAGACAGTGTCCATTAGACAATAACTTCCCATTTCCCTTTCTACCCAGGACCCTGTGTGATTCACTTCCATTCTATGAGCTTCCTTATTTTAGGCACTTCAAATAAGTGAAATCACCAGATTTGTCTGTCTGTGTCTGGCTTATTTTCCTTGGCAAATATTTTCAGGATCTGCCTGTGTTAGATCATACACCAGAATCTCACTCTTTTTTCTGGCTGAATAATACTCTATTTTATGGATAAGCCTTGTGTGTCCATCTTCCCATCTGTCACCAGCTGCTGGGCTGTCTCCACTTCATGGCTATGGCAGACGTCGCTATTATGAACACTGGGTACTAGTAATTGTCTGAAACACTGCTTTCGGTTCTTTAGGAAACAGACCTAAAAGTGGAACGGCTGAATCACAAACCCATTGTTTCCCTTTTCAAAATTCCCTTTAATGTCATTAAACTAACTGTTCCCAATAGTAATGACAACTCAGTAACAGGAAGATGACCCTAGGTACCCAGGATCCTGCCCAGCCCTTCCTGACTTCTGGTCACTGGGACCCAGTTTCAAGCTGCCCCAGCAGAGAAGCCGTCTCCTGAGGAAGAAGGCCCACTTCAGCCTGTGGTGGGGAAACCTTGGTCTCAAAAGCCCGAGAAGCCAGTTCGCCACCTCATCACTGCCCCTTGCTGAGGCTCGGTGTCCTGGCAGATGCTGACACAATCTACCTGTGCCCCTTAGACACAGCATGAGAGCGCCCCGTGCGCCGCAGCCCCATTCATCAGCACACTGCGGCCTTCCGCCTGACACGACAGCCTTGCAGCTCCGAGGCGCATGCGCAGACCGGAGCTTCCATCCACCCGTCCTCAGGAAGAGAGAAGGAGCCTGCTGCTACCACAGCCCCACCTCGACACAGCTGTCTCTAAAATCCTGCCACGGGACGCAGGTCATGTGCAATGCATCTAGACAAGCTGCTCTTCAGACTCCTTTATCTTCTTAAAAGTTATTAAGGACCTCAGGATTTTTGTTCACAGGGGTCATGTTTATCAGTATTTACTGCACTGAAAATAAAAATAAGAGACTTTCCATTAGCTGTCAGAGTGACAAAGTCGCCCCAGATCAGACAGCATCTGGAAGATGCCATGTGTGAGAAAACCCGAGTAGAAAACAGCCAAGGAACATTCAGTGTGACCATCGGATAACACCCTTGAGCCCTGGACAGTGCCATGAAGACCACTGGCCTAGTCCAGGGGTCAGCAACTTCCGGTCCGAGCCAGAAAATAAATACTTCCGGTTCACAAACCATCACTCCTCTGCTGCTACGTGAAATTCTAATGCAAAAGCAGCCACCACTGGCAGTATATAAAAAATGCACAGGGTTGTGTGGCAGTAAAACTGTAGTTACAAAAACAGTGGGCCACTGCGGGTCTGCCAGCCGCTATTATCCACCATAGATCCACTGACATTTAGATGATGCAACAAAGGCAGGCGAGGGAGTAATTTGGTAAAAATGCTCATGCTGGAAATAGGATAAGCTGATATGTGAGGAAAACACAGATTCCAAAACCGCGCACACAAAGTGACCCCAAGATTTGTAAAAGGAGTGTGTGAGAGAGAGTGTGTGTGTGTGTGTGTGTGTGTGTTCTAAAATTGTATCACAGATTCAGTCTGATAGATGGTTTTTTTGTTCTTGCTATTGCTGGTCTGTATTTAATAACACTACAGTCCTAAGATACGTTTAAGATTTTCCTTAATTAAAAGAAAAGCAGTTGGAACACAGGACATCTGTGAACCAGCCACTCTGAGGCAACAGCACAGTCCACTCACTCACTCACCAGTCCGACCGTGAATGGCTGTGGGCTCCCCTTTAGTCCCGTTGGGTCCTTGTGGAAATATCTCAAAACGGTAGTTGGTCGCAGGCTTTAAGCTCCCAATGAGAATCCACAGGTTGCTGGTTGTGATGCTCTGATGTTCTCCAGACAAGTCCTGGGTTGTGACAATTTGAAAGGACTCTGAGTCGCTGCTGTTCCACGCTAAGCCAATTTCCCTCGTGCCCACGCTTGTCACTCGGAAGTCAGAGACTGGAAAAGGAGCTGTGGAAAGACGGTGAGGGTGAGGGGACGGCTCTGTGACCCTGGAGATGGTGACAACTATCATCCAATGCTCACACGGATGAACCCTCAGATGACTGCCCCGTGGGGACATGGAGCTCTCTGCTTCCCTTCTAATCAGCAGCTACAACACAAGCACCTCAGAAACTGCTGCTTCCAGCCACGGAGAGAGCACGAGGCCACACAACTGCAGACACCACCACAAAACCACTCGCAGGACAAGACAGATCCCCACCCCAGCTCTGGAAGAGACCCTGGCCCCTTCCAGCTGCTCTCTTCCGATGTAGTACTAAGCCCTGCTGAGCCTCTCTTTACAGAGGCTGCTGGTGGCCCCCCAAATACATTCTGATGATTCTGTAAGCCCACAATTTCTAGGATAAATCCCTTTGGGCTCAAAACAGCCCATGGTTTTCCATTTCCTGCAGCTGGGACCTGCTAACACTCTTGCATCTCCATCCTGCCTAGCACTAGGCTGCTTTTTACCTGAGACAGAGACAAACTCCTGTCTTACTGAAGCGATTGACCATGGGAGTTAATACAGCTGAACCTAATTCTAACTCATGGTGTACAAAGCAAAAGATGAAGAAATAAAAGCAGATTTCATCTTCTCCAAAGAGCCAGCCCAAAGGCACTTGTAAGAAGGTATGAGGGGTGTGTTGACCGGGACACCCCAGGCTCCTGGGTGAGGTATTTTTGCAGGATAAGCCCTGGGCCCTGCACCAAGTGCTCCTGGGTTCCAGTCCCTGCTCCAGCACCTGCTAGCTCAATGGTCAACTGTTCAGCCGTGGTGGGCAGAAGTTTTCTGATCTGTAACAGGAGTCCAACACCCACCACAAAGATCACCGCAATACACATAAAGCAGAGGGTGCTGCTGGAGTCCACGCTGCTATGCTGCCATGTGCCCATGCATCGTTGCTGTTTTCTTTCACAACAGAAAGTGGATCACTTGGTGCCTAGCCTATCATCTCATCTTTACGGACATTTAAGCAATCAAAGGATGAGACACACACTTCTGTACAGCGTCAGCATTCCAGGGACACCAGCACCGGAGCATCTGGGTTCTCCATTTCTCCCTGTCTCATTTCACTCCAGCTCTCTAACCACTGAGCAAAGGTTTCACCTCGCCCCTGCTGCCCACCAGGTGTGACACCTGCCTACATTCCCTGCCTTGGCCTTGGCTCCTACACCCAAAAGATGAGGTTGATGCCACCCACGTCACAGGGCTGCAGGCGCATTCGATGGAACAATGTGGAGAAAGCGGCAAGCGGCCAGGCCCAAGCAATGACAGCCACTACTCTGCCTCCCATGCTTTGGGGTAAGAGTCCCTGGGGACCCATGGGCCTGCCACACAGGATGGGGAGGAGGGCCAGCGGGGGCAAACTCACGGGTGTACACCTGGAGGACACCCGGCGTGCCCTCGGCCCCTCGAAGGAAAGGACGCACTGTGATGGTGTACAGGGTGCTTGAGTGGAGGCCACGGATGTCAGCATAATTCTCGTTGACACTGAAGTTGAGGGACACATTGTGCCCGGCCACCTGGATGTAATAGGTGTAAGCAGAAGATGACCCATTGTAGCTCATTTCCCAGGTCAGACTGAGGCC
>RJWM01009959.1:0-65587 GCA_004363535.1 Dasyprocta punctata | reverse complement strand
AAAAGTAGTTCATTACTTTTAACTATTAATGGTAAAGATTAAAATATTATCATAGTGTCTGCTATACTATAGAACAGATTACTGACAGATTAATATCCTACAGGAAATACAAAGTTATTTTGGGGCATCTTTTAGGAAGAATAAAATATCTGCATAAAAATTTTAAGCTGAAGATTCTGAACTAAGTTTTTAAAAAAATACCGTACTTTATTTCCCACTATTATTAGCACTCAAAATACACAGCATGAATAATTACAAGAAATGAGGACTCCACAGGCCTAACTAGTACTCTATATAATGACATCATGTAGCTATGCTTTTAGGAGGTAAATGCATTTGAAAGCATAAGCAAGGATATGTTCAATACATAGCTAAAAGAATGAACCAGTTATTTAGGACAGAATGACAGAGTTTAATTTTTCTACATAAGCATGACATAATTCAAGGTATTTTCTAATTCTGATTTGTCTATCTGTACCACTACTACTAAGTAAAAATATTATAAATTCTAAATTGAAGCCATTTTTATAAGCTTCCTCAACTTCTCTGTATTCTACCTCGAAATTTCTCCACGCTCAGTGTTTTGATCACTCAGTCTTTTCAGGTTAACCCCCCTCAATCCAGCAATAACAAAAAGCCTCTTAGTTCTTTATCTGATGACCGTCTCACTTCCTTTAGTCCGCCTTTTTCTCCGCCTTAAATCTTCAGTTGCTTGCTCTTTACGATCCTTCTTTTTGGCCCGCAGTGTGTTCAAGGGATTGTTTATTGAGGGAAGAAGGGAGCACCTTCCCCGACAGCAAGATGCTTTGGGGCTAATAAGCTCACAAGCTCCAACCTGCTGATCTCCGGAGCCAGCGGGAGTCTTCTCAGGCCATACCTTCCGTAAGTGCTAGGCAGCCTCGCGTGCTAGGCAGCCTCTCCTTGCGAGGCGTCTTCATTTCTGTGGCGCTATCCTGCTACGAGTTCCTTCCCGACCAGCCCTGCAGGCTTGTCCTCTCTCTCACTTCACACACACACACACACATCTGTGCTGGGCCTCTTCTCTCTACACTTCCTCTTACTCATCTCTGATACACTCCAGTGCTTTCACTCCCTCTCCCAAGCTGTTAATGCCTGCGATAAATCTCTCACAAGCTGCTTTTCTATTAAAGCTGTCCTAGTTCCAGAACCTCACTACTAGTCCAAGTTCTCATTCCCAATGTCTTTTTGCCTTTAAGTCATGTTACAAACCATGGACAGAGTAGTCTTTCAAAGGCTCTGATTGCATTGGTCTCTTCTATTCAAATACCTTAAATGGCTCCCCACTATCTGCTGTTCAAAGTGCAAACGTCTTGGTATGTGATTCAAAGGCCTTTGATTTGCCACTGTCCCTAAGTATCCAACACTTTGTTCATAATGTCTGAACTAGGCTAAAAATACATTGATTATGTCTCACCACACAGACTGAAAAGTTAAGTCAGTATTCAAGACTTGGTTCAAATTCCATCTCCAAAGTTCATCATCCCCAGGGTGCAGAAACAACCTCTTCCTTCTTTGTGTATAGAAAGTATTGGGGAATTTCTCAAGGAATTGATGCCCTTATGCATTACTTTCACTTATTTTTTACTACTTCTTCTTCTTTTTTTTTTTTTGAGACAGGGTCTCACTATGTAGTCCTAGTTGGCCCTGAACTTGCTGTGTGGCCCAGACTGGCCTTGATCTTATGATTTTCCTGCCTCTGTAGCCTCTTGAGTGCTGGAACTACAGGTGTGAGCCACACACCCAGGTATGCCTTGCTTTTAGTAGCCCAGACTGGCCTCGAACTTACAAGGATCCTCCTGCCTCAGGCTGGATATTTCTTAATTTCATTAATTGAATATGACTAGCAGTATGAATCTTGATTATCGGTTCTCCATGGCCCCTTTCTCTTCTTTCTTTTTTTTTTTTCATAGCCCATTTCAAGACAGTAGGCAACATTAAATTCACATTATTCATTTGAATTCAAGATTACTTGCTTAGAATCTGAGCTTAAGTCTGCTCTGCCTTATTTCTGAAGAAAAGTTCTGGGAAACATATTAGTTAAATAAACAATATCTTACATATTTTATGCATATATGTGTGTAGGAAGCAATGATGAATAAATGACTCAAAAAATCATTTCAAAGCATTTTCAATTGAATTATTTTACAAAAGTAATTGTGAGAAAGTTCACTCCGAAACAGATACTTAAGAAAATCAAAAACGTTCATACAAAAACTTGTCATGAGTATTCACAGCAGTATTACTCATAATCACCAAAAGGGAGAAACAACTCAAATGTGCATAAACTGAGGAATAAACAGAAAGTAGTATACTTACACAGGGAATACTACTTAGCCACAAAAAGGAATGAAGTACTGACACATACTACAACATGGAGGAATCTTGAAAATAATATGCCAAATGGAGAAGTCGGACATCAAAAGCCCCACACTATCTTATTCCATTGATATAAAACGCTCAGAACAGGCAAATCCACAGAGACAGCAAATTACTAGTCACAAGGGGCTAGAGTAACTGGGAGTGCCTGTAAATAAGTACAAAGTTTCTTTTGGGAGTAATAGAAATGTTGCAGAATTAGGATCATGGTGAGGAATGCAACAACATTATGCATACACTGAAAACACAAACTACATACTTTAAAGTGGTGAATTTCATGTTATATGAATTTTATTTCAAATTTAAAAATAAGATAAATATTCTTATCTATAAAGTGAGAACAGTAACACCTCGCAAAGTCACTATGGGGTTATAGAAGAATGTGCAATGATTATTTCAAATGAGAAAACCTTATTCATATTTTGTATACTTAAAGTAATTTTTTAAAAATCCTAAAGCCAGGCATGGTGGCACATGCCTGTAAATGCCACATGCCTGTAATTCCAGCACTCTGTAGGCTAAGGCAGAAGGATTGTCATGAGTGAGGGTGGGCTACAAAGTGAGTTCAAGGCCAGCCTACACTGTGTAGTGGAACTCTGCCTCAAAAAGATAAACAAAACAAAACAAAACAAAAACTTAAACTGCAATGAATAATTCATAATTTCATGAGTAGTCCATAACTTTTTATCATTGGTGTATTATCTAACCAGCTTTTCTTGTCATATGTGAATAGGAACTTGGACTTAACCTCCATGTAGCACTAATAGAGCAGTACTTCAGTGTTACTGAATTCTAATGTTCACTATGAGAGGTAGAATAGCATGATAGAGCCAGGCGGGTAGCGCATGCCTTTAATCCCAGCACTCGGGAGGCTGAGGTAGGAGAAGCGTCGTGAGTTCGAGGCCGGCTCGGGCTACAATGCAAGCACAAGGCCGGCCCGAGCTACATAGTGCGACCTTGCCTTGAAAAACTAGAGCCGGGAGTTTGGCTCAGTGGCGTAAGCACCTATCTGGCAGGTGTGAAGCTGTGAGTTTGATTCCCGGTGCTGCAAAAAAAAAAAAAAGAAAGAAAGAAAAGAAGAATAGCATGACAGTCGTGAACACAGGCACAGACCTGGGTTTAGGTCTAGGTTCTGCTACTGACCTTGCACAAACATTTAACCTCTCTGAACATCAGGGAAGAGCCAATGTAAAGGGCATATAAAAGCCACAAAGGTTGAAATATTCACAAAGCATATACTGTAATACATGGCACTACATAGCAAGCATTCCATAATCAGCAATTACTATTACTGTCCTGTGAGGTAACAAGCTTAAATGTCTAGTCTTAGTTTACTGGCTGAGGCATACGCAGGAATAAACAATAGGTGGTTTGTATTATTAGGATAAAGAATTAGAATACAAAAAGATTCGGTGAATTTTCTACATATTTTCCTACACTACACAGATCCTTACAGCACTGCTTTAGTCAAATAATTTTCTGTCTATTAGTTCAGGAAAAGGTATAGTTCTAGTCAGAACTAGCACCAACCTTGACATAAGTAGATGCTAAGTATTTTCTGACTAAATGAACAGAGTATGGCATAACTTAGTTGGCTGCATCTATACTTAACCATCGATACAGACCCAAAGCATTAGACGAATATTCTAAAACTGTATATAGATATTCTAAAACTCTGCTTTAATATTACTAGGGTTATTGACTTTGACTTTAGGTAAACATGATGCAGTAGATCTACTTTCTTCTCTTTTCCTTCAAATCAAAGTTAGGTATCACAGAACCAAGGGACTGTGAAGGATTTAACTCTAAAGATAGGGTCCTTGTATTCAAAATGTTTGATGAAGACAGAACAAGAATGATATCCAACATTACAGATACTTTTGTTCATTGTCTTGCTAAATTAAAAATCATGTGGGGGTACATGCCTATAATCCCCTTGATTTGGGAGGCTGAAGCAGGAGGAGCCAGAGTCCGAGGTTAGCCTGGCAAATTAGTGAGATCCTACTTTTGAAAAGCTGGGATGTAGCTCAGTGGTAGAGCCCTTCCTAGCACACACTTGGCCTTGGGTTCCATTACCAGGATTAGGATGGGAAAAAAGTCACCTGGAAGTTTGAAGAAAAAGAAAAAGTTTCACACAGAGTAAACTTGACCCCACACTTTGAAGGAAAGGTAAAATCTGGGTAAGCGGAGAGAAGCTGTGGAGCAGGGCTTTTTGGGTAAGATAAATAAGGGTGTTGAAAGTCAGGTTTAGAAGTAATGTAGTAGAAAACAAACTTTTTTTTTTTTTTTTTTTTTTTTTGTGGCACTGGGGATTGAACTCACAACCTTGCACCTGCCAGGGCAGGCGCTTAAGCCAAACTCCCAGCCCTGGTTTTTTGAGGCAGGGTCGCACTATGTAGCTCAGGCCGGCCTTGCGCTCGCACTGTAGCCCAAGTGGGCCTCGAACTCACAACGCTCCTCCTACCTCAGCCTCCCGAGTGCTGGGATGAAAACAAACTATTGATGCTCTCAGCAACGAGGAGTTACATGCTAGAAGGAGCATCTAGAGAAGGTTATTTGGGATGCGTCAGAGACAAGAGATGGAACAAAGGGAGACAATTGTGGCGATCCAGGAAGAAGGCCACAGGAGCACAGATAGACATACAGTGTATTTTGGCAGCAATGTTGAGCATGTAAAATTAGGGATTACCAGAAACAAGGAAGAGATATAGACTAGTCTAGGAGCTGGCTACTAGACAAAGGGTTTATACTACACATTAAGACCTAGACATTTTATTTATTTATTTATTTTTGCGGCACCAGGGATCAAGCTCACAACCTTGCACCTGCCAGGGTTAGGCGCTTAAGCCACTGAGCCAAACTCCCGGCCCTGATTTTTTGAGGCAGGGTCGCACTTTGTAGCTCAGGCCAGCCCTGCGCTCGCGTTGTAGCCCAAGCCGGCCTCAAACTCACAATGCTCCTCCTATCTCAGCCTCCCGAGTGCTGGGATTAAAGGCGTGCGCCACCATGCCCGGCAAGACCTAGACATTTTAAACTCTAAAGATATGTTCACAAACACTAAATATTTTCAAGTATAGTTTTGTTGTTTTAGTCAGTTTATTGCAGGTGCTCCCCCCAATTTCACAAGTGCTTTGCTAACATAGCCCCTGAAAACAGCTTATGTAAGAAGTAGCTGTAATGCTTTCAGTTCAGAACAAAATTAACAGATCCAATACAGGAAGGGAATCCCTAGAAGTGGGAGCAGAGAAACATTTTTCTTTAGACTTCAATATATGTTGTCTCTTGGTTGGTTCCACCAGGAAAACAACAAAGCAAAACAAACAAACAAAAAAGACAAAACAAAACAAAACAAAACACCCATGTGTTTTAGGCAATCTAAAATCTTAAGTCACAGTCCTAACTTTACCTGCTAGCAGTCCACTCATGAAAACACAAACACTCTATTGAGAAAACAAATTTTAAAAATCAACACTGTGCCATGCTGCTTTCCTGAATTGTTCTGACAAACTGGGAGGAAATTCTCTGAAGTGAAACAAAGAAAAAAATGTTACCAAAGCTAAATTTATCCAACTGTATAATCATTTTGACTAATACTTATTAAATTTAGTCAGCTCCAACACCCTATTCCCTCCGATCCCCTTAGAATGCTTAGAATATAATATGGTATGAGGAGACTGGGCACAGCAGCACAGACCTGTAACCCCAAAACTCCAGGAGGCTGAAGCACAAGGTTCACAAGTTCGACCCCAGCCTGGAAAATTCAGCAACTCAGTGAGGCTGTCTCAAAATAGAAATAAAAAAAAAGGTGTCTGCAGATGTGGTTCAATGTGAAGGCTTGGGGTTCAATCCCCAGTACTACCAAAAAACAAAAATGAAACAAAACACAGTGCAATAAATAAGGTCAACAGATTTCATTCATGTGCTCACAAGTTTTTTTCCAAATAATTCTGTTATAAAACTGATTCTATTACCTATATATGGTTTCGTGCTGTATTATATCTCTTCCTGTGATCATTTTTTTGATGGAGCTCTTAATGAAAATTTGCATAGCTCAAAATAACAAAAATGAGCATAATTATCAGCCTTCGAGCTCATCTTTTACAATCTGTGGCCAACCTTGTGATTTTCATAATTATCTTATTTAATCCTCAATAATGCAAGGTAAGGATTATAATTAATTCCCATTTCACAGCTGAAGAAACTGAGGTTTCAGGAGGATTAAAGGGATTTGTGCAAGACCATAAAACTAGGACATGGCAGACATGTTCATCTGGCATTCTCTTATCAATCATTAGATTCTACTGTCACCCCCAAATATTTGTGACTAAAACCAAAAGTAAATACAAGGAAGCTGGACATGTCACTCACTATGCAAGAGGGAGTAAAATCAGTTCCAAGAACTGTGTCAGTGCCACAAATTACACATTCCTTGACTCCTTAAACTGAAAACACTGTATTCTATTGCTAAAGGACAGGGGGACACTGCTATGAATTGGACTTTTACTATCCTCTTTTTCAGGATGACATAACATTACTATCTGAAGGCAGTGACAGGATCTCAGTATCTTTATGAATTTGGTTACAGTAAAAAACAAATAAACAAACAAAACCAAACTGCTACTATTTAAATGGGCCAGTTTAAGGCTTAACTAGGCTGACTGGTGACATCAAAATGCTTTAAAAAGTATTTTCTTAGAATATTCAGTGACCTGAACAACTTGTGTAACTTCTAGCAGTGAAATTAACCTTTCAATGATACTTCTTAGTACAAAACATATATTCATAAGACACTTCTAAAAATAAACCTCCACTGTAATTCCCTCCTTATGTATCTGGGCACAGATGTCATATTTCCTCCACAAAGGCTTCCTTTTATGTTGCAACAGAAAGAATCTCTATTGCAAACTGAAACAGAACAATCTAGAAGTACAAACTTCTTCACAATAGGTGATCTTTAATTTTTTTTTAATAGTTTATAAAAACAGCCTAAATTTGATGGGACAACATCCATACACTTTAATTCTGTAATATGTTTTAACTGGAAAATACTGTGTTATAGGTTTAAACTTTGCCTCCCTTTCCTTCTTTTTTCTCGCTAATGCGTGGCTTTCCACAAAAGGGTCAGTGTGATCTTTGCAGACTACAGATAAGCAATATGATCCCGGAAACCAGAAAATAGAAGGTTTGACACGTCTGGTCATTTTGGAGGGTAAAACTTGTCATCTGTGTATGAAACCAGAAAACTGTTAGAAGTGGTTAAATAAATATGCACAAACTAATAGGATGCAGTTAGCAACTTCCACTTTTCCCTTTGACTAGTGGTGCTTTGGCAGGCAGCCACATAATCTGCAATAATCTGTCACTGCAAAGCCCCACCCACTTCCTCTGTCCCACTTCATTCAAACCATGACTGGGATACTTGTGGGTGGCCAGTATAACATTCAGAGCATCACTAAAATCCTCTTTACTTACAAAAGCTGAAATTCACACAATTTGTACTTTTAAATCTTTAATATTTATGAATCTTAAGGACAAAAGCACAAGCTATATGGCATCACATTTCAAAGATTATTTGAAAGTTAAAATTTCTTTTTCTTATACAGTGGATATAAACTTCCCCTACAGTGAGTAATAGCCACAGCAATGTTTCTTAAATGAAAAATGCATCCTATATGTAAGACCTAATTTGAACATAAAACATGTTTTGGATATCAGGTTCCATGTTAGCCTACATATTTCATTCCAGTCATGTCCTAGGAGGCTAAGGAAGTTGGTTAAAAAAAAAAAACCTATTAAAGTAGCTTTTCCAGTTAATAAAATGTTTTGCATTAACTTTAACCTATAAACTATGGGATGTCAAATTTAAAAGTATCTACTTGCCTATTAGATCAAATTTCATTTTATGAACTAGAGTAGTCTCATAGGTTATTAATTATCTCATTTATCTTATTTTCACAGTTTAATAAGTAACTAATCCCATGTACTCAACAGATAAAAAAAATTACAAAACACAGTAAATGTGACCAGATAGCCTGATCTTTCTGTTTCTAAATTTGATATTATATTCGAGATATTCCTCTGCTTTCTGTTCTATTTTCTCTCTGTGGAGAAAAAAAAAGGAAGTGTCATAGTTTTAAATAACTGTAGGATGAATAGTGTGCCATTTTGGACAGCTTAACTCTGAAATACTGTTTTATAGCAATAATATCATCCATTACCATAAGCTACATCATCCAATAAAGATGATCTTTAGTATATTTAAGTTTCATATTGTTGTTAAGAGACTCTACTGCCAAGATTGGATATTTTATTGGCAGCTGAACATTTACTTTACTTATGCAGAAGAAAGGAAAATAAACAAGCCCAAGTTTTGAAAAATCAACCCTAATACTTATTTGTAGAATATCAAACTACAAATTAAAATAAACAAATCATGTGAATCCAACGACTTTTGAGGTTGACTACTCTCAGCTGGACATTGAGCAAAAGTATAAACATTCACATGAAATTCAACAAACTTTAAATTACTCCCATTCATTAGCAATGTTGAGACACAAACTGTATTTATGATAAAACATTAAGCCACATTTATAACAAAATAAATGCTGAGTAAGCTTACTCACAGTAGATCGTCTCAAGCTCATGTCCTATATTTCCACTCGAACATGCTAAAGACTTTAAAAATTCTTTATTTAGCAACAGCAATCAATAAATTTGCCCCAGAGAAGGCTTTCTTTAAAAAGCTGTCTCTTACTCACAGGAAAGATAAAACTGAACTGAAGTTGTAAGAATACCACCCGGCTTATCAAGCACTTTCATCCCAAGAAAGGAAGTTATTATAGACACTCAGTTTTATAAGTGAGGCTTGAGCAGAGTACTTCCTGGTCAGACAGTTAACGTCAACAGCATTTTATACAGCTTTACATTTCGACATTTTGGAAAGAATTTTCTATGAAATTTTCCAGGATTTTCCCCCCAGTCCGTACTAAAGAAGAAAACTTGCTCAAGCTAAACAAATATTACATAAAGTCTATGATAGTCTATCACTGATAACCGTGAAGGTATCATTACTGGCAGCGCTATCAGCTTAAATTTTAATCATTTTACATTTATGCACCCTCCATAACCCTCACCACATGCTAGAGTGAGGTTTCACAGCACAAAGCACTAGAAGGAAAATAATTTAAAAACAACTTACCAATTTCTTGACAATGAAGAAAAGGCAAATAACCATTCACATCTTAATTTTCAAATCTAAAGCTAATTTTCTTTTAAGCATACACACATATATATACATATATGGGTATATATATATTTTTTTTTTTTTTCAGGAAGCCTTGTATTGTCTTAATAAGGAACGGCAGATAAAAACAGTGATCTGGGTGCCGCACATTACTATCCGTACTGCAAGCTGAAGTATTTCCTGTTACAACTCCCATTGGTTCTCACACGTGCAAGTGCCTCTGGGTGGTGCCAATCTACCCTTCCTTTTGTAAGTGTTTCACGAGAGGAGGGTTAAACCTGGCACAACCAACGTTAGGAACATTTAGGACACAGGCACTTTGGGCTAATGCTGGGAGCCTCCCAAACTAGGGTAATTATGAAGTGATGATTACCTAATTTGAAAGGGCTGGGGAAAATTTATTTCAACAGACTTTCATGATTTTTCTGAGATGCAATATTATTATTGATGTGACTTCACTCAACAAAAACTTATTAATTGCCTTCTCTATGTAAAACACTTATATAGGCACCAGAATATAATGGTGAACAAAACAAAGTCCTGGTGGTCATTCATATACTATCTAATGGAGTTTTGAGGATTTTATGTATAATGAGAAAACTCACATAGAGGCAGAGAATAAAAAATTTGCATGGAAATCTGCAAAGTCAATTGTAATTAGTGCTCACTACTAAAAAGCACTGTAATTAAGGTCACTAAGCCTCAAAGAGCTTTTCCAAAACCTGGTACACAAAAATAAGGAATTCTATGTTTTTAGTGTTTCAAAAGCGCATGTTGGAGGCAAGGGCACTCACTCCAGCAGTAAAAAGGAAAAACTTCTCACCATGAGTCACCAGTGACTAAGTTCTTTTAATTCAGGCTTAAAACACATTTCAAACTCAATTACTTGTACATGTAGAAAACTGATAACAACCCCAAATTAACATCAGAAGCTTGATTTGGCCAGTTTTCAGGGTCAATATCTAGATCTAAGAAAAACTAAATAACTGTTTTTAAGGGGATAATCCTCCTATACTGAATTTTACTATGATTTTGGTTTTAGTCTCTAATGTCTAAGGCCATTTAGCAAGCTTCATTAGACTGCTACAATGAATGGTCTTCTACAGTTTTAGTCAGACTGAGACACAACCATTTTGAATGTATAGTGTAGTGGTAGGAATGGCTTTTATTTGCATTCAACAAAACAAAAACACAGTAAATTTAAGACGGCTCAAATGAAAATTTAAAAGCCAAAGAGTAAGTGCAAACTCCCCTCTTTTTTTTGGTATTGGGGATTGAATTTATAACCTCACGCCTACTAGGCAGATGCTTATGCCACTGAACTAAATCCCCAGCCCTATATTTTAAGACAAGGTCTCACTATGCAGTTCAGGCTGGCCTTGAACTCACTTTGTAGCCCAGGCTGGAATCGAATTCACAGTGATCCTCCTGCCTCGGCCTCCTGAGTGCTGGGATTAAAGGCATGTGCCACCAGGCCCAGCTGCAAACTCTACTCTTCTAAACTAAACTTTACTGGCTTAAGATTACACTTCCTTATGCTTAAAATAACAATACCATTTAGGGCACTCAGTTGAAGGAATCACTATTTTGTGAGTTGAGGCTATAGTAAGCAATAAACCAAAAATCTCCTTAGGGATAGTGATGTAGCTCAGTGACAGACTGCTCACCTAGCATGTGAGATCTGAGGCTGGATTTGCAACGCTGCAAAAACAAACCAACCACCTCTGTCTTGATGGGACCTTCACTTCTAGTGCAGGTATTTAAGACAAATAAAAGACAAAATATTTGGGATGCCAGAAAGTGGCTCATACTACAGAGAATTAATTCAATATAAAAGGTGGGGACAACAGCAAGTTTATTTGTGCACAGTTGCAAATTGCTTCTATTACAAAGTAAGGCATTTTGCTTTTGCAGGACCAAAGTATTAAGCTTTCCCAGACTTTAACTCAAGTGAACAATCACATTCTGTTGCAAGTAACAGAGAATCTTATTTCATTTGTTGCTAATACCTGGAAAAAAGAATACCAAGTTCCAAAGACCAATCTAAAAAAAAAAAAAAAAACACCACCTAAAGAAATAAAATAACAAATCCCAAATACAAAGCCTCAAAGTGACTTTGGGGATGATTATACAAGTTAAAAGGAAACAAATGAGTTTCCATATATTCACTACTACTGGTTACAAATTTACTGTCAGGGTCAGAAGTGAATTCATCCCTTAGGAATTATGCCTGCTATCTTCGCTGAGAGTAAAACTTAAATTTTATAATTATCTTTAGATATGGCCTTGAACCTAAAATAAATATTTAAATGGAATACAATTCAACAATTAAGACATTAGTTGCAAGTTACTTAGTTACATGTATAAGACATGGTACTTTTAAAAACAAGGACATGGACATCTAGAAAGGATGAGATAAAAACAAACCTTAAAATGTAATATAAGAGAGAGTATTATATAGTTGGAAAAAGTATAAATCAGAGGGCTACAGAAAGTTCAGTGGCAGTTTGCTTGATCTCCAGCATTGCAAAAAAAAAAAAAAATAGAAGTGCAAATCGTGTATTTAGGTAAGTCAAAGGAGACAGAAACAATGAGATGATCAGAGAAGACCTCATAAAAGATAGCATTAGAAGCAGCTCTGGAAAATAAGGCACAGAAGACATCTAGGTAAAAAAGAAAAGGGCAGGGACAAAGGTCTGATGATGGCAGAGCAGAAAGTCCTTGACCAACAAGCAGGCCAGTCTGGCTTGAACACACAGCAGCAAGTGTGTGTGTTCTTGCATGTGTATCTTAGGAACCTAACAACAGGTTGATAAATCTGTTGATAAATTGGTCATGAGAAATTACTAGATATTTTGAACATGTCAATGACAAAATCAGAGCTGTTAAGGCAGAGTAACAGCAAAGATAAAGAAAGGGACTGGGAGATGGAGACATAGTCCTTCTTGATCATCTTTGTATCCTTCTTGGACCATGGTGGATGGAAAATGTACGGTGCTAAAAAACCAGATCTTGGGCTGGTATGTAGCTTAGTGGTAGAACACTTGCTTAATATGCACCAGGGCCTGGGTTCCATCGCCAGTACCACCAAACAAACACCCAGATCCAGGTCATGGTGGTCAGTTTACCACTGCATTTCTACGTGACCCTGCAAAGTCATTTACCCTCTCTGATTCTTAAAAAACCTATGTGCCTAATACTTAAGTTTTTGGAGTCATAAGCCATGGGATTCAGCAAACGATTAGATACTGAGAGTAGAGCAAAAACAGCAATAAAAGATTATTTCAAGTGATAAAGTAAGTAGCTACTATTTATTAAGCAATTACTGTGTGTTTGTCACTGTGGTTGGCACTTTACATAAATCACTTCATGCCTTCCAAGAATCCTAAGAAGTATGTATTCTTATTTTATAGATGACACAATTGAGAGGTTTAAACCTTAAGTAACTTACTTGGAGTCAGGTAGCTGACAGAGTAATAGAGACAAAAAAAAGGATGCACAGGTCTTCCCAAGTCTAAGGCTCTTTTTCTTTTCACTAAACCATGCTGGGTTTTTTTTGTTTGTTTGTTTGTTTTTTGTTTTTTTTGCGGTACTGGGGATTGAACTCACAACCTCGTGCCTGCCAGGGCAGGAGCTTAAGCCACTGAGCCAAACTCCCAGCCCTGGTTTCTTGAGGCAGGGTCACACTGTGTAGCTCAGGCCGGCCTTGTGCTCGCGTTGTAGCCCAGGCTGGCCTCGAACTCACAACACTCCTCCTACCTCAGCCTCCCGAGTGCTGGGATTAAAGGCGTGCGCCACCACGCCCGGCTCCATGCTGTTTTTATGTGGTAGATGAATTGTGCTAATATTTATCCTTATATTGCAAAGGAAACAATGTCTCTCTTAACATCTCTCTGGTTAACTATATGTGTTCAATGGGAATTAGAAATAACATGTGCACAGAAACACAGTCTACTAATTTGCTAATCATTACTGCATTTACTCATTCAATTCACATTTACTGAGCATCCTTCATACATTGTGCTTGGTATCATAACTGACATGGGGAATGCAAAGGATGCTAAGATCCATCTTTGTCAGCACATTCACATGCAGGTAAGTGACAAACATGTATATGTACTGCCTAAGTGAGCACAACTAAGTGACACACCTGTTAGTGTGCTAGCATTCAAAAGACAGTGAAGAGAATTTTGAACAAGAGACAACTAAGGCATCAAGGTACGTTAAACCTATTACTGTGATATTGTATCTCTATTAAATCATGGCCTAGATCATGTGTTTCTAAAAAATTTGTGAATTTATCTGCAAACTCTCAAAAAAAAAAAAAGAGGCTATATTGACAGCAGAATGCAATGGTTGATTGATTTTGTCAATCTGAGAAGTTCTTAACTGAAACAGTTCAGCAATTCTGGGGTGGCTCATTGGCCAGATGGGATAAGCAGTAAATGAGGAAGGACAGACTGGCTTCTGTTCTTCCAAGGAGCTCCGTCTTCACCTTCAGTTTGGACATCGTCTCCTGGCTTCCAGCAGAGACTCTTCAGCTTTGGATCCTTCAGCCTTCTACTGTAGACTCATTAGCCCCCCTGATATGAACTTGCATGGACACTATAGTGAGCTCCAGACTTTGGACTGCAACCTTCGGTCTCCAATGTGCAGACACCCTCTGCACGCTTCCTCATCCAGCTCTGGGGCTGACTACTGTAAGCTGATCTTGTATTTTCTTATATATTTGTATCTCTTGGGTTATATCTGTTTCTCTAGTAAAACACTGACTGAAACACTGGTCATGAACTAACATTTGGTTTAGTAAAGCTTTGGACAAGACCAATTAGGTTATCAGTTTATTTAAGAAAGCATCTATTTGATTAGTGCCAACTACTGAAATGGGCAAATAAAGTATATCTGAAATGTCCTAATCCTTGACTGGTATGGACAGAAGCCAGGTAGAAAGTAAAACAACAGTATACACATGTGGGGTCTGTTTGATCTGGAAATAAAAGGTTCTTGCATTGTCCTTCAAAAAGGGTACAAGAAAGTATAATGAGCTTTTCTAATGAGTGCTTTGATAACTGACCTCAATATTAAAATAAAACATATAGTGGAGGATTGATTTTTGCTACCCTTTATTTCAGAGGCCAGAGGTGATACGAAAGGACCCAAAATGTGTAACTCAAGCATATTAATTTCCATTATTAGAAGCTAATGCTACATGGACCACATTTTTTTTTAATGGAAGTAGATTTTGCTATGTGTAAAACATTTATTCCAACGTATCTTCCTTTAGCCTCTTTTCTTTTCTTTTTAAATTTAATTGAGACAGGATCTTGCTATGTAGTTCACCTGGCCTTGAACTCACTATGCAGACCAGGCTGGCCTCTAATTCACACAGTCTCCTGCCTCAGCCTCAGGTGTCCATATCAACACCCAGCTACTTTTGTCTCAAGGGATGAAAAATGTGTTATTTGTAAGACAGGTAACAATGGTTAGGAGACTGATCTGCAGTAACAGAAGAAGAAATTAGCCCCTAAATTATTCTGCTGCCAAGAAATTAGCCCTTTAACCTACACAATAGAAATAATTCAGATGGACATTACATATACTTTAATATCTCTCATAAGTCTCAGGTTGGATAGAAAAGCATACATTAGGCTGATTTATAAAGTATTTGGGTCAGGAGGATCACTGTACTTTCGAGGCCAGCCTGGGCTCCATAGCGAGCCCAAGGCCAGCCAGAATTACTTACAGACACTGTCTCAAAAAACCAAAAAAAAAAAAAAAAAAGTATTTGGGTAACAACAGATAGCTGAAACAATAAAATATTATTAATTCTTTCTAGTTATTAAACAATTTTTAAATAGTTTTGTTTTTATTTTTTATTTTTTTTTAAATGTGATGCCTGTAGTTTGGAACTGAGTTAGCTCACATATTGAGTCATAAATTCACCCATAACTAACATACAATTATAACAGTTTCTTTTAGTAAACTCAGTCTAAGAAAGAGTAAAACTTTTAACAAACCCTTACAAAGAGTAATGTAATCTATTAACTTGTGTTCAGGCTAGCTAAAAACAAATTAAATTCCCTACACGAAAATGTAATTGTATCCTGCAACTCAATAAAAAAAAAATTCAAAAACTATCTATTCTGATTGACAGAAATTTCTCATTCAAGAGAAACTGAAAGAAATCATAGAAGTTTCCTAAGAGAGTCACAAAATGCTTTAGGGGACTCTTTCCTGCTTTTCCTCTCTGTTTCTTTCACATTTCTGTCTTCTTTTTCTCAAGGGGAGGGTGGAAACAAAGATTGTGGAAATATTACAGTACACAGCAAAGGCTTTTTAGGTACAATTGTATAGAAAAAAGTCTCAATAATTTTCATTTATTCTCCTGTTCTACTGAAAACAGTTAATATGAATAGGGGCAAACAGTAAGACCGCTTATTCAGGTTAAACATTAAGCCAATTTGGATGCCAAGGTAGCCTCTGAGATTACAATGGCTTGACTGTATAGCACATAAGTGGTAAAGAAAGTATAAAATGGGTTATTGTAGTTACTGGACAGCCCCTGCATCTTTCTAAACTGAGACTGAGAAAATTTAAGGGTCCAAAAGAAATTGGACTCTCATTCTGTGGTCGCCATAACCATTCATATGGAAGTGTAAGGTTCCATCTTAACCTTTTCTCTTGATTACATTTTAAAATAGAAAATAAAGAACTTAAATGAACAAAGGTACAATATAATGATTTCAGATACTTACTTTGTTATAGTATAGCTTGATTTTTTAAATAAATGAAAAAAATTCCTACCCTCCTAGTTACCCTCTGCCCCAAGGAATAAAAATAGCATAGGCCCTTCCCATTACTAAAAACCCTATCCCAATGAGTCTCTTCATCATCTTTGGATCAATATCATAACGTAATGTGGTTGAAATGACTGCTTTAGTAATCACTCATGGGAGTATTAGAGCACTTTCTTTTCTTACAAGGAAATAAGTTTAGTGTTTTGTCTTTGAAAATGATCATTTCCTCCCATCAGAAATGAGCTAACAAGACAGTGAAAGAATTTATCCACTCAAATATTTCTACTGCTTTGTAGAATTATTGGTACTAGAGTTCCAGTTCTTCCATAGACCATCTCATACATCCAATGCACTACATCATTAAACATATAATCCCTTCTAAATAAACCCAATTGTTAATTGGTCTTACTTGTACTTGAATTCTACCTAGCATTCTAAAAAAAATTTAATGTAAGGAACAACACTCAATATGTATTATAGTGACTCATATTTTAAATGTGTTTGCTGTCTGTATAACTTCTATTTCATAGGGGAGGACTTCTATCAATGAAATTTTCATAATCACATAAGTTATTTATTCTCTGAAGATATATAGGAACTGTTCTACATCAAGTAAAGTCAAATAAAGTCCCTAAACAGAGCAGGTCCTCTACTTATTATCATCCTGATGGAAAACGACTTCAGGGATTTTTGTGCAGGATTTAATCTAGCAGATCTAAAGGGTGAGGGAATAGCTCCGCAGTAGAGCATTTGCCTAGAATGAATGAGGCCTTGGGTTCAATCCTCAGCACCTAAAGAGGTGGCTAGATTTATGTAAGCCTGTGCATTACAACTTCGGGAAACAATACAGCATTCCTTTCTCTCTATTAGTTGAAGTTGTTCACTACTAAATACATGCAAAAGGTTCCTAATAAGACACATTCTAAACTGAAACAAAAGGGATACTTAAATAACTGTGAAATGATACAGTAATTACATTTTCCATTATTTTTCTAAAATCATGGTGTTCTGAGTCTGTATCTAATAAGCATCTCCTGAAAAAGTGAGAAGCAACAGACATATAGAGAAAAGATTTTTTTAAAAATTCAAATATAAAACTGTTTATAACCGTACCCTAGTGTGTGCATTTGAGAGAACATGTGAAGGGTAACTGGGGCAGTATTAACATATTCTAGGTAATATGAACAAAGAGCTTGGTCATTAGCTTAATTTTCACATTTGTCAAACTAGGAGGCTGTTTCTCAATTGTCGACCCCCCACCCCCAACCATTTCAGCATTTTAATAGCCACACACTTGCCTCCCACCAAGACATACAACCTTTGGGATAAACAGCCAATGACCCCTACTTTGTCCCGGAAGTTTGCCTACAGTTCAGTCCTGGTAGCTTTGGGGATCTACTTGGAAAATGCTAGTAGTTCAGTGACTGCAATAATATCTCTTTTTAAAACTTAGTTTGACCTTCCAACTACGTCCAGCTCATCAAAGTTAACCTCAATTCTAAACCTGGTATACAGTACAGTCCCTTCAAACCTGCATCGTAAACACTGATAGTGATGTGCGGCCAAAACTGGAAGTTTCTTAACTCTCTGTTGAGTTAAAATGAAAAGAAAAAAAAAAAAAAGCGAGAAGAAAAACAAAACAAACAACAGTCTAGGAAAATACAAAGATGAAATAAACATCTTAATTAATCCAAAATGTGGGTCTCCATAAGGAAGGATCTGTTTCCCTTTCAACTTCTTGGAGTAGACTAAAGAAACTCTCTCCAACTTTTTACCCAACCTTTTCAATCAAGGTCAGGAATCCCCCACTTTCAAGGCATCCACATCAAACTCCAAGAACTGAATCGGAAGCCAGCGGGTGAGCGAGAAGAGGTCAGGCAGCACAACTCTTGATTTTCCCAAGCTCTTTCCGCCAGTCCCCCAGCCCCTGGGTCCCACTCCGGAGATGTTTCCTTACACAATTTCGGCTCCGCAGGGTCCCCCCAGCTCTACCCTCAGGAAGTTCGCGGATTCCCAGGCCTTGGAGCAGCGCCCGTGTCCCCTCGCCTGTGCTGCCGGCCTTTCCCCTTCACCTGACGTCGCAGCCGAGACCCAGGCTCCCCCCCGAGGCAGTCCTGGGAGTCTTGGGGGCGGTCTCCGGGGGTCCCGAGACGGGGGTCCCACAACTCAGCCCTCTCGCCCCTCTCTCTGCTGGTCCCGCGCTCTGCGCGGGAGGTGGGGGGACCCGCCCTCTCCCAGCCCCGCTCCGGGACTCCTGCGGTCTTAAGCCACTTAGGGACCCCTGCGTTACCCCGGCCTTGATGAGGGGCCCCCCTCCTGCGCTCGCAGAGTCGGCCCTCTCGGGGTCCTCGCCCCTCCTGGGGACCCCTCCCCCGACTCCACGGTCCCGCTCGCTCCCTCTGAGGTACCGTCGCTCGCCGTCTCGTGGACGTCCCGGTTCCTCTCGAGGTCCCCTCCCCTCGCCCTGCCCTAGTTCTCGGGGAACCTTCTCCCTTACCCCGCTGTGTCCGTTCCTCTCAGGGACGCCTCCCCGTACCCCACTGCCCTGGTCCCTTGTGGGGTCCTCTCCCCTCACTCCGCGGTCTTGGCTCCCCTTAGGGCGCCCTCCCCTCACCCCGCTTTCCTCAGCCCTCTTGGGATTCTCTCCCCATTTTCTAACCTGGCCCCTTCGCGGGGTCCCCTGTCCTCGGACCCTCGGACCTCGGTAGGGTCCCCGTTCCTCTGACTCGGTGTCAGCCCGTCTCGCGTCCGCTCGCCTCACTCTGCAGTCCTGTTCGCTCGGGGACCCCATCTCTCACCCTGCTGTGCCGGCCCCTCGGGGTCCCTCCCCTCCGCCCCGCCGTCCCTCCCGCCGTCCTGGTCCCTCTCCGGGTCTCCCCGCCACAGTCCGCACTGTCAGAGCCGCTCCCGGAACTCCGCTCCCTCGGGTCCTTCGCGACCTCACTCCGCCCAGGGTCTCCACGCCGGGGCGCACGCTGTCAGCACCCCGAGCCCCCAGCTCTCACCTCAGACCCGCTGTCACCACCGCGGGGCCGCCGCCGCCAGCGCCGCGGCTTCCTCTCTCCCACACTTGTTCCCGAGTCGCGCTCCTGCGGCGTGTCCCCTGACGGACCACCGGATGGGTCGCCGGGTGCAGGGTCCGTCTGCGCGCAGCCTCCGCCCGCGGACTCCACGCCGCGCTCCACTCTCCACGCAGGACCCCGCGTCCCGCGCCACACCGACCCTCCCGCGGCCACCGCCGCTGCTGTCCGAGGTGCGGCTCCTGCCAGGGGTGGCCAATCGCACCCGACTGCGCCGAGCGTGCTCCGCCCCATCGTCTCAATCCGCCCGCCCCCTGCCCCTAACCACGCCCCGCCTCTGCTCCGATAGGCCCTCTACTGAGCTTCCCTGATGGCTGAGCACTGGGCTGAGGCCGGATATAGGCATTTGATTGGACACCCCTGGGAAGCCGAGAGGTCGATGGTGCTCGAGGATTGGCGGAGTTGATTGTGGGAGGGCTGCAGGGGGCGGGGCTTCCTCAGATGCGGAAGACCTAGCAATTTGAGTTATACACTGCCCCGCCAGGGGTGCGGTCCTTCTTGTTTGTGTGGCTCTGGGGGTCAAAGTTCAGGGCACTTCTCCCCTTGCCTTTACTTTTTTGGGGGACTCCTAGAGGCCACCATGCAAGAGCTTTTGCGGGAGGATCCTGCTCTCTCGCTGGACTTTAGTGATTCCGAGCCTTCAAAGTAATTCTGCCATAAATTAATAGAACATTTATTTGCTTAGGCCTTGGAAATATTTCCTGGATCTCTGGCAGGGGAGTTGCCTTTTCTTGAATTGTTCAACAGACGTCAGTTTAATACTGTTGGGGAAAAAAAATTACGTAGTAGGTGCATTCTCTACAACTACACATTCAACAAGGATGGGGCATATTTTAACAAGCCCAAGGACAAAATTTAAACGTTCAGTTTGTGGGCTTTACGACAGCAGAAACAAGAATTGTGCTAGGAGAACCCCCTGTAAGCCTTAACAAGGTTCCGGGAAGTACATTGAACATAACCTTTAACAGGCCCACAGGTTTCACTGACTCACTGTGAACTAACGGCCAAAGGTCACTGAGCCTTCATCCAAGTGTAACCTGTGATAACCAGAGATCCATCTTGATCCAAACTGAAAGGTAGTTTCTGCTAGGGTTGAAAATATGTCACGTTACTCGGGGCCACTTATTGAATTTGTGTGAACAGGCTGTGTTATTAAATGAACAGTGCAAACTGAAAACTGCTTTGCTCTTCTCCTAACCTTTAAATTTATGGACTTTGAAAATAAGATTTTATGAAGAAATTACTTCATTTCACGAACGTCATTCCCTTTTAAAAAAAACTCTTGCTGATGAACTGTGTTCTGAACAGTATACATTTCTCCTACTATTTAAAAAGTGTATAAATAATCCATAAATTAAGAAAAAAATTGTTCCCCATTCCAATTACGATGATACAACATTTTAAGTTTTGGTGTTAGGGACTGTAGAAATGCCTGGAAGGTTCAAAACGTCCTTAAAACTGGGTGGCCAGAATTTAGGTTTAGGTTGATTTCTGAAGATGTCTCATTAGCAGTGTGGCTGAGTACTGTTTTGGGAACAAAGATTTCAACTAGTAAACTTAGAAAACTTGATTTTTACAAACCTGAAAAGGATGTTCCAAATCATGTTAAATAACTATAAATGGTGGCGCACTCCTGTAATCCCAGTACTTGGGAGGCTGAGGCAGGAAAATCATTTGCAAGTTTGAGACCAGTCTGGGCTACAAAGTGAACCCAAGCACAGCCTGAACTGTGTAGTGAGACTGTCTCAAAAAGACAAAACAAAACAAATAAAAACACCCCCCCAAAAAAACCCCAAAAACAAAAACCAAAAAAACTATAAAGGTAAGACTAAAGCTATGAAAGAATATTTTACAAAGCAGATTTCTCCATTTATTAGCTAAGAGATCATCCTGCCAGTTCTCTGGATAGAAAAGATGGGGAAAATTTTCACTACCTAAGCGTGACATTAATTTTTGTCCCTGTATTACTTTTTTTTTTTTTTTTTTTTTTGCAGCACCAGGGATTGAATTCACAACCTCGCATCTGTCAGACAGGCGCTTAAGCCACTGAGCCCAACTCCCAGCCCTAGTTTTTTGAGGCAGGGTCACACTATGTAGCTCAGGTCGGCCTTGTGCTCGCGTTGTAGCCCAAGCTAGCTTCGAACTCACAACGCTCCTCCTACCTCAGCCTCCCGAGTGCTGGGATTAAAGGCGTGTGCCACCACACCCGGCTTCTGTATTACATATTTAAAAATGCATGACTATTAAGAGATGCTGTTTATAATAAAAAGAAACATAAGCAAGACAAAACCCCAATGTCTTGAAACCACTTAGCAATGAAACACACTTTTCTGGATTTATTCTATTAATGAACTTTTATTTCTAAAGTGTTATTGGTTCTTTTTCTGCTTTATGAATATTGCTACTGATAAACTCAAGTTGCTCAATGCAGTTGATTACAAATAATTTAGAAGTGATTCAACTGCACAAAAATAGAAAGTGACTTCATACTTTGGATAGGAGACAGTTCTGAAATCCTAGTTTAAACATAGATGGCAGATGTACAGTGAGCCTTGAGAGTCTTCTCATTTACAAGGAGTTTCAGAAGATCTCTGAGCTCCTGGAAAGACTTTGTAGCATTCCGTTTTGCAAATTCTTGCAGTTTTGTCAGGAGGAAATTACTCTTAAAAAGAGAGACAATATTTTAATTAAAACAAGGTAGTAAATAAGAAATGTCAAAACAAGTTGGATGATAATAAGGTCTTTCATTTTTAGAAGACTCCTTGGGGGCCAATTTCAAGATAAATTTGATCACAAATGGTCTGAAAATCAGTATGCTTGGTTTCACCTTAGCTTCCACATCTGTGTTCTGTTTTACTGCTTCTATGGGAACTGGAGCGCAACATAGAGTGGGATTATTTTGCACAAGCCATTGAACACCTCTGGGCCCTTTTCCTTAATCTTTCTTTCTTTTCTTTCTTTCTTTTTTCTTTTTCTTTTTTTCTTTTTTTTTTTTTTTTTTTTTTTTTTTTTTTTTTTTTTTTTTTTTTTTTTTTTTTTTTTTTTTTTTTTTTTTTTTTTTTTGCTACACACAACTCGACAGCACTGTTTTAATAGAAAGTGATATCCTAAATTTGTTAAGCAACGTTTACAACACTGTGACCCTCTTATATTCAGAGGGAATTACAAATTCATGGAGATACTCAGCTTTCTTGTTTTCTGAGTTTAAGCCAAATTACTTACTATAGGCAAAAGCTTCATTTGTTGAGAGTCGGCTAGCAAGCTTTTGGATTATGCGAAATTAAAAAAAATATTCAAAGAAATATGGGGCAGTTGTTCTGTGGAGGCCCTGGGTCTGGAAATCTAAACCGTGCAGACTTTACGATACCATTTTTTAAAAGGCAAACGACAGGTCTTTTGTCATCGGTACAATCCTGAGCACACCTTATTCAGTAAACCCACACAACAGGAAGGATTCCCGAGGAGTGGGAAAATACGGTTTTGCTGACCTTAGGACGGAATATCAGTATCCTAGTCTTTTAGTTCTTAACAAAGGTTCAATTAGTCAGGGGAAAAGCCAAGATTCCCTTTTTTCTGCATCTTCATGCACTCTCAGGGTGTCTGGGTTTCCTGACCTATAATGCAGACGGTTCAAGTCATTCATTTGCTTAGCGATCAGTCCCACCGTCCAAGGGCGATGCCGAGTCCCCCAACTGCCCCGCCCCTCAAGTCACAAATGGTCCTTGGTTTAGTTCTGACCCTGGGCGCCGCCTGGCGGCCATTTCCGGACCTGTCCTCTGAGGTTCGGGGTCCTGACTTGTGGTTTGGGCTGTCCAGAGATTTGCCTAACTCCAGAGTGTCTCCCGCCCCCACCCTGCTCCTCCCCACCCCAACTCACTGAGGATATTAAGACGTTAACGAAGGGTCTAGAAATCTGGAAAAAGGAGAGCCTGGAGTTTTCTCCTTCTGTCAAGGATGGCGGGGTCAGGCTGTCGTCGGGCAGCTTGCGACCCGGAAGTCGCCCGCATCGTGAGGCCCCCGTTGCCGAGCGCGGGCGCGGGGGGCGGAGCTCGGCGCAGACAGGGAAGGGTTCGCTGTGGCTCCAGCTCCTGGAGTTGGGGGCTTCCTCGGGCGCTGCTCAGAGGAGGCCGCGTCCCCAGTGCGCGTGGCCGCGGTTTCCTGGGGACAGAGTCAGCTGCGGTCGGAGGCGACATGAGTGCTGCGGGGCTGCTGGCTCCAGCTCCGGCCCCGGCTGGAGCCCCTCCGGCCCCGGAGTACTACCCGGAGGAGGACGAGGAGCTGGAAAGCGCCGAGGACGACGAGCGCAGCTGTCGGGGCCGCGAGTCGGACGAGGGTGAGCCCTTCGGATCGCCGGACTGCCCGGGCAGGAGTGGGATGTCTGGGGAGGAGGTGGGGCCGTGCTGGAGGGGGCGGGGCGACCTCCGGGCTGGGAGACTGGTTGGGGGGCAGCCTGGAGGAACGGGTCTCCCTCTCTGCCGGCGTCCGGGAAGGGGACAAGTTCTGGGGTGCGTGTACCCAGCCATATGGGGACAGCGAGGGGGCTAGCCATTGTCAGCCGGAGGTCTCTAAGACTTCATCGCGTCCCCGGCCGTCTGCGGTTGAACCTTGGGGTTTTCCTTTGCGGGAATGGCAAAGTCGTTGAGTGCATTGGGTACTACTCCCATTTTGATTTTTTTTTTTCCTTTTTATTGAGAGGATCAGAGTGAAGCTCAATTTGGCTTCCTCGTTCCTAAGTCTCTTTCTCTGAAATGCGTAAGGCAGCTTTACTTCGCGTGGTGCAGTGCATTATGTGAGAGTAGAGCAGGTCGGTTAAAAGAAGCAGCTAAATCTTTGACTCTGTCATTTAGCCGTATAGTGTTAGAGAACGTCAGCTTCCCATCCTTGGTTTACTCAGCTGTAGGAGAGCTCTTAGCAGCGCCTACTTCCTCGGGTAGGATGAGGGTTGAATGAGATGTGCGTTAATTACTTACTTAGTCTGATGCTCAGCGTTTTCATCACTGGGGAAACAGGCACGGAGGAAGTAGGGATTTGACTCTTGGTGCCCAGATATTGTGTTTTCACTCCCATGCTCTTTACATGCCTCTCAGCTTCTTGCTTTTGAAACTCAAGAGCCTTGCGTTTTACCCTTTGGTAAGTGTGAGGACCATCATTTTGGAGAGATTGAGGAAGGAGTTGGCTGGAGGAAAAGGAAGGTAGAATTCTAAAGGGCAAAGGGGAAGAAAGGATATAGAGACCATTGTATCAGTGGAGGAATTTAGCATAGAGTAGGGCTGTAAAGCCGGAGCTAGACGAACTATCTGGGATGACTAGTGTTTTATTTATCTCAGCCTCCCAGGTTCTAGGTAATGTGGTTCGGTAGCACATGGCAAGACCTCAGTGACGTTCGCTTCCATTGCGGGAAGCAGGAGGCTTTGTGGAGAATTGGCTCTGCAGCAGCTTTTCAGAAGGCAGCTGCATGTGTGGGACATAAAGTTGAAACTAATTTTACTTGGCTTAACTGCGTTTCAATGCAAGGCACTTGTATTGCCTTTAATGGCCACGAGGAGGAGTGTTGAAATCAAAATTGATTTTTTTCCTGCAAGTACTGTACTGTGGAAGGACTGTTGAAATTAGTACACTTCAGCCATTTGCCTCTTGTAAGAACAGTGTTTCAAATGTTTTGAAACAATTTTTGTTTGATCATGTTACCTCTCTTGCTTTTAGTTGTAACTTTGAAAATATTTCAGCTGTTAGAATTCAATCTGCTGTGGGAGATTCTCCTTCATTGTATGTATCAGAACCAGCGTAGGTCAGTGAGTGGGCTTGACTGCCTGCCCTGTCCAGTCTTAGTGCCCACAACTTGTGTCCTCAATGGCCAATGCGACTACTGCATAATTAGCAGCCTTGACTAGCACACACGTGTATTTCCAACTCTGTATGAGTTGGAAATGACATTTTTTTTTTGCATTAACCATATTTAATATTTTTCACTGGTAGTTTCGTGTAGGTCTGCACTGAATAGACATTCATCTTATAGAAGTTTATTAAGTATTTACCCTGTGTAAGGTGATATCAAGTCTAGGAATTTTGATTTTAATTACCCCTTCTTCCCTAATTTTATTCAGACACTGAGGATGCTAGTGAAACTGACCTGGCAAAGCATGATGAAGATTATGTAGAAATGAAGGAACAGTGAGTATGATTTTTGTATTTATTTTCTGGTATATAGAATTGACAAGAAAATCTTTATAACGACTGTGTGTGTAATGACTGTTTTGATCATAATACTTCAAATGCCTGTGTGCAAACCTCACCCCCACTACTGTTTTTTTTTTAAATTTATGATACTGAGGAATTGAACCAGGGAGCATTGAGCTACAACCTCAGTCCTTTTAGGTTTTTGTTTTGTTTTCTTGCTAAGTTGCTCAAGCTGGTCACTTCACTGCCAGCCAACCCTTTTCTTACTCATCTTTAAGTTAGTCTTCTTTAATCGGTCTTTGAGGCTCGAGTGTAGGCTAGGAAGAACCTTGATGGAAATGATCATAGGGGAGAGAGTAAGGCCGTATAACAGGAGAGAATCTTTTACCAGTTTTTTCTTTTCGAAAGTGAAAACCATTGTGAGAGAGGATAAATGGTGCCTTAAAGCAATTGGGCTCAGGTCAGTGTGAGTGCATTGAGTACTGACTGCCTCCCACATGGTGTGCCAGATGCTCAGAGAGCTCCAGGGCTGGGGAGCAGGCAGTCCGTGCAGGTCTTCAGACAGCTACAGCCAGACTAGCCAGAGAAGCACAACCCCATGCTTTTCTCCCTCTCTCCCTTCTTTCCTCCCTTTCTTTCTCTCTCTCTCTAGCGCTCTCTCCCTTCCTCTCCTTCTCTCTCCTCCTTTTTTTGAACTTAGATCTTCCTATGTTGTTCAGGTTGACCTTGAATTCTAGCTATCTTCCTGCCTCCGCCTCCCAACTACTGTAGCTGGAACTGCAAGTACATGCCACTGCCCTCCACGCATTTTTAATCACACACCCAGATAAAAGACAGTAGAATAAGTATGTATTGAGTGCATTTTGAGAATCTTGATTTGAACTTTTAAATTCTTTTAAAGCAGATGACCCACATTCTCTCCCTTCTAGGTCCTATTTACAAATATTTATGGCCATCCTGTGGATTCTTTCATCCTTTTCAAGGTTTAGAACCCAAAGAGGGTAATTCAATTAAGTCGAACTAGTGGTGAATGAAGGATTACTTACAATCATTCATGTGATCTTTCTCACAGTTTCATCCTGAAACTGTTTCATTTTTATCTTCGCAAGTGTTTTATTGATTCACCTTGACCCATTTAAGATACATTCTCACACACTTGTTATTTTCCCTGTGCATGACCTCAGTGAGTCTGAGAAGTTTGTTTTATTTCTTTCTTCAGTTTGTCTTTATTCCTTTTCAAAGACACACTCAGTCACAAGCATTGGCTTGTACCCTCCATGTGGGAAAGTTAATGTCTGGGGTTCTGAATATTGATTTGTGCATTGTTGTTGCATTTGTGCTCTCTCCTGTACTTGGTATATTTAAGCATTATTTTCGAGATCATGTTTTGATTGAATGTACTCCCTGAATGAGAAAACGATTTTGATTTTATTGAATGCCTTGTGTGATTCAAGGTGAGGCATGAGGGGTTGCTCAGGATTGCCCCTAAAGGAGCAGCCCTCCTGGGGACCTCTCAGATTCTGCTGTGCCTCCCCCAGCTGCAGAGTGGTCAGTTGTCTGTGTCAGACATATCTGAGCAAGTAGAATATGCTTGTGCCCAGCACGTGTTGGACAGTGTTCTTTCAGGTTGCAAATCCTGCTTTCTTTTTGGTACTGGTGACTGAACCCAGAGTGAGCTGTATCTCCAGCCCTTCTTTTGCTTTTGAGACAAGGTCTGGCTAAGCTGAGCTCAAATTTGTACTCCTCCCACCTCAGCCTCGCAGAGTGCAGAGATCACAGGCTGTTTTGTCACTGAGAAATTGGTGTTTTCAGACAGAACCCAAAATATTGTGGAAATGTGATCGATAGAATCCACCACTTAAATGAATTTGCCATTGTGCAATTGCTGCTAATTTGTCCATCCATCAACAGATGAGTGGATAAACAAAATGTGGTATTTCTGTGTAATGGAGTACTAGTCTGTTATAAAGAGGGCTACATTTGAGTCATCTGTAGGAAAATGGATGCTCCTTGAGGTCATAATGTTCAGTGGAATAAATCAGACACACAAGCTTAAATATTGTGTTGACTTCTCTTGTGTGAGAAACCCAAAGTGTCAGTAATTAAAAAAGGAAATGGAGAGATAGATCTTTTTGCAAATGGGAAGGGAATCTAAAAGTAGGAAAGGGAGAGGGAGGAGAAGGGAGGGGGAATAAAATTAAGATATGTTAAGATATGATAAGTACTTGTATTTGCTCCACAAGATTAATGTAAACATGTACTGCAAATGCGTACTAATAAAAAATAATGTGTCATATTCTTTTATTTTGTGTATTCTGTGTGTTTTTATCTAAGTGGGGCTGCAAATGAATGTTTCATCTTAATTTTTGTTTCTGAATTACTATTTTTGTGATCCTGGAAGAGTAATGCTTTTAAGAGTGACACAAAGATTTATTGACCTAATGTTTATTCAGCTGTGCTGTTTGTGTAGAAAGACATGCTGAGGGCATAATCTTACTCCTTTGGAATTTATAATCTAATTGAGTTGAAATAAGAGTTGTGTTCAATATGTTACTTATACTTTTAAATCCAGAAGAAAATGGCATCATGCTTTAAATTTTTCTTTGTGTGTTCTTGCTTAACTCTGTTTATCATTGGTGTTTATTAAAATTTTCTGTCTTCATATTTGTCTATCTTAGACTGATTCTCTAACAGTAAGGTAACACAGAAGAATCTAGGGAATTAGGATATAACTTAAGAATATGCAACCCTTGTCCTTTTCTCTTTTTTTGCAGTGGGATTTCACTATGCTAGTCTCAGGCTGGTAGGCTCAAGTGATTCTTCTGCCTTGGCTTCCCAAGTAGCTTGGACTTACAGGCATACACCGCTACACCTGGTTCCTTGTTCCTTTCTGACCTTGTTTAGCTACTACATTTTAATCAGCTCTTTTGTGAAGAACATCAGTGATCTTCCCATAGCAGACCAAGTAATTCCTATGTATGGGGTATTTTAGAGTTGAGGAATGGTGCTTTCATCTTTCAGTGTGGCTTTTCTTTTATAGGATGTATCAGGACAAACTGGCTTCTCTCAAGAGGCAGCTGCAACAACTGCAGGAAGGTTGGTGTGTGATTGACTCCTTCATTTCTAAATATTTCTTAATGTTAAAACCCATGAAGCTTTGTATTTTACTTCTCTGTGGGAGCAGTTGAAAATTTAGTGTAGCTAATTTTATCCAGTACATATTTTACTGCCTTTGATCATTAAGGTGGTAATTTTCGAACTCTTTATTTTCAACATGTAGCAAGTTCTTTAAGTGAAATCATGTTCGAGGCCTTCCAGAGCTAAGTATTTTTAGGAGGGACGTTACTACCAAAAAAGAAAATCATACTTTTTGAATGTGTGTGTGTGTGTGTGTGTGTGTTACTGAGGACTGAATTGAAGGTCTTGTGCTGAGCTGCATCTCTAGCCCTTTTTTTTGATTTCTGGGATTTTTTTGGTGATGGTGGGGAATGGTGTCAGGAATCAAACTCAGGACCTCATGCTTGCCAGGCAGGCGCTGCATCACTAAACTACATCCCTGGCCCCTTAATTTCTTTGAGACAGGATCTTGCTAAGTCCCAGAGTTGCCCAAGCAGGCCTTGCATTTGGAACCCTCCTGCCTCAGCTTCCTAGAATGCTGAGATTTTGTGCCAGCACATCTGGCTTATTTTTCCTTCTAAAAGAAATGTTAAGCCAGGCATGGTGGCGCATGCCTTTAATCCTAGCACTGGGGAGGCTGAGGTTGGTGGAGCGTTGTGAGTTTGAGGCCGGCTTGGGCTACAATGCAAGCGCAAGGCTGGCCTGAGCTACATAGTGCGACCCTGCCTCAAAACACTAGGGCCAGAAGTTTGGCTCAATGTCTTAAGCGCCTGTCTGGCAGGTATGAGGCTGTGAGTTCGATCCCCGGTGCTGCAAAAAATAAAACAAAATAAAAATAATTAAATAAATAAATAAAACAAATGTTAACGGACTGTGGATTATCCAGTGTTTTCTGTTTTGTGTTTGGCAGATTGTAAATGGATAGTTTTTATCTAGTGCTGTTGGTCCTTAAAGGCGGTGCAGCACAGAGTTTTAAGAACCCAGGCCCTCCAGTTCCATGACAGAGAAGAGAACTTGTTTTTATTTTATATGTGACCTGAGCATATCACCTTCTCTTGCCTAATTGGTTTTTTAATCTGCAAAATGGAAGAAAGCGGAGAACCATCTAGTGCAGTGTTGGGCACAGCATGAGAACCTGGGGAGGGTTAGCTGCTGTCCTTTAGTTCCATATGTGGAGCGCCTTGTCAGTGGAACTGCTTTCCTGTGAGGTAGTTTGTGTTGCTAGCGGGTGATCTGCTTTCTTGGGCTGACCTGTGGGCAAGCACTGTGAATATGAAGCATTTCCACACAAGCTGGAACCCTTCAAAGAAGAACTCAGAACTTGTGCCTGAGCTGTCTGGTACCGTCACTAACCAACTTGTGGCTGTTTGTGTTTAAGTGAATAAGATGAGCAACTCAGTTGTTGAGTTGCAGTAGCTATATTTAAGTCCTGAAGCCCCCACCTATGACTAGAGGCTGCCACATTGGATAGTGCAAGTAGAGAACATCTCCACCACTGCAGAAAGTTGTGCCGGACAGCTTCGCCCTAGACCTTACTGCAGGAGAATGACGGTTTTCTAGGAAAGGGAGGCCCAGTGGTAGCCAGCAGTTGGAATCACTTGGGGATGTCTACACCTCTTTAGTTCCCTCATGTGTGGAGAGTTTTGATGTGCTGAGGGCCCCATGGGCCTCAGGTGGGACCTGCTGTGTGCTCTGGCTGAGAACCCAAATCCAGTTAACTGCTCATATGTGGCCTTCCTGAGTTTATGTTATTCTGGTGCGAATAAAACAGTTGCTATCAACTGAAAATAAGTTTAGAAAGTAAGGTGTAGAGCAGATCGATCTTCAAAATAACTTTCTATTTTGTAAATACTCAAAATCAGGTACATTACAGGAATATCAGAAGAGAATGAAAAAGCTGGATCAGCAGTACAAAGAGAGGATCCGAAATGCAGGTGAGGCTCTTGGATGTGGAAGTGGACCATCTTCAAATATTCTACCATATCGCCCATGCTTTGTGCCTGTAAGAGCTATTTCCCAAGGTGTATTGCAGATGCTTTGTGGAGGGGAGGATTTCGGGAAAGAGAGAGTCCAAAGGCGCAGTTAATAAAATTGGTTCGTCTTTGTCCCTGCAGCCAGTGGTGTTAGTGGTGACTGTTCTCAAGTTGTCCTTCCTGGTGTCTCAAGAGGTGTCTTGTCTGTTATTGCTCACATCTGCACGGCTGGCTCAGTGGCCAATCAGAGATGCTGATGTGGAAAAAGATTGTAGATTGTTTCACACTCATTTTAAGTTTGTCTCTTTTGAAATTCTATGCTCTAGGGAGGGAGTGTCCTCTCTTTATTTCCTTCAAGTGTTGTATGATAAGCATTGAGAGGGACTGGGAGTTTGGGTCAGTGGCTTAAGTGCCTGTCTGTCAGGTGCAAGGTTGTGAGTCCAATCCCCGATGCCGAAGGGGAAAAAAAAAAGCATCGAGAGAAATAAAGGAGCATGTTTTTATTCTGTTATACCTAGTAAATGTTTTTTTTTTTTTTTTTTTTTTTTTGCGGCACCAGGGATCGAGCTCACAACCTCGCGCCTGCCTGACAGGCACGTAAGCCGCTGAGCCAAACTCCCGGCCCTGGTTTTTTGAGGCAGTCGCACTATGTAGCTCAGGCCGGCCTTGCGCCGCGTTGTAGCCCAAGCCGGCCTCAAACCCACAACGCTCCGCCTACCTCAGCCTCCCGAGTGCTGGGATTAAAGGCGTGCGCCACCACACCCGGCTCCTAGTAAATGTTTTTATTCAGCGTATTTGTTGGACATCTGTTATATGTAAGCACTGTGAGCAATATAAAGTTACGAACACATTGTCCTTGACTTTAGGAAACTTGTGTTTCATTGACAAAAGAGATCCACGTTTCTAAAGTCAAGGAACATTGTGAGTCGAATGAAGAATCATGCAGAAAGAAAGATGTGGCAACTATTTAAAGTTTATAAACATAGATTCCTGAGCTTACAGGAAACTGTTAAATTTTAAAAGTCACTGTCAGCTAGCGTTTTGCATGCCAGTCAGTGGGGTGCCTTTGCGTTTCATTCTCATGGTAGAAATAATGTTGGATTTTAAAACAAGGTCTGGGTGCCACTGCCTGTGTTCTTTGCCTCTTGACTTCTGATGCAGCAACTCTAGCTGCCTGTCCTTGGAAGCTTTCATCTTCTCCTTCTATGGAGTTCAGTGTGTCCAGTGTGCTCCAACAGCTAGAAAAGGAGCTGGGAGGTGTGGGGCACTGGGACAGTGGCACTGCAGCCATTAGCCTTCTGCCTGTTTATATCCTGCCTGTCCTTGGTGCTATGCTCACTGCATTCTGAGCTCCAAGGTACCTCCTTGGGACATCATTAAAATCGTCACCCCTCTCCCTGGAGTTCCCCTCGATATAAGGTCAGGGAGGTGGCATTGTGGAAGGACATGGCCTAAGGTTCAGATCCCACCTCCATCTCTTTGGGTCTCTCCCTTTAATCAGGGTATTTATTCATGGAGCCTCAGTTTTCGCATCTGTAGAGGGGAATACTGATCTCTCAAGGAATCCGCTTAAGATGTAAATAAGGAAAGAAAATTGATGCGTGTCATCTTTTCTTATGCTAGAGCAGCAGGATGAGTGTGGAGTTGTTTTTCTTAACTCTGCTCACAGACACTCGATTCTGTCCTTGTGTGCTATTTCATAAACATTTCTTCCCTCCAGGTGAAAATGAGGAAGAGCTCCTAAATCAGTCATGACTTGAGCTTTAAAAAGCCCATTCTGTGCAGAAATAATCCACCTGCTTTGGTTGTGTCTGGTGTCTGCCTGCTTTAACTTGAAACAACTGCCAGCTCTAAGTGCTAATTGTCGTTTTGTCTCGTTGATGCAGGTGTGATTTCTCAGATAGTGTAGGACTTCAGGTGTCTGGATTGTTTTTGGATGGTACAGTCAGGAGTGAGCATATTGGGTTGGGTGTACTTGGACTCCTATGCTGCATGATTTCCAGGACCAAGAAAGATTCCCAGGCTAGAAAATGATGAGTGGTTTGTTTCTTTCCTCAGTTAATTTTTCTCATCCAACAACTTGTTCACTGACATCTGGGCTTTTAATCTGGGGTTCTTAAAACTCCAAAAGTCTACAGAGCATGCGTGAATATGCTTGTTTTTGGGGAATGAGTCTGTGGAGTTTATTAGGTTTCCAAAGAAAGCCATGGTAAACTGTAGTGGGTAAGTGCAGAGTTATTGGCTCTCCAGCAGTTTTTGCGGACCATTTGCAGCAGGCCCTCTCACTCAGAAAAGGTTAGAGGCCCAGATCTATTTGGTTTGACATATTGGATATGTAGAGGGGCTTACAGTATAGTGGAAGGGGACTTCTAGGAAAGCAGTTGCTCATTACGTAGCAATGGGGAGGGTGCTTCAGGATGTCTGAGAGGAGCTTGATGAGGGAGGGGCCTGTCCAGAAAGACCACAGGCTAGGTGTTGCCTTAGACCAGGAGCTTGGAGTGCAAGTGTGTGGCTGGCAGTGTGTGGTTGGCAGGAGCGTCAGTGTGAGCTGAACTTGGTGTCCCGGAGTAATCTGCAGGGAAACCCTGGAACCTCTCCTGGATTCCCTGGGAGCATCCACCTTTATCACATGGGATCCTCCACGCAATATTTTCAAAACATCAAGGCAGACTTTCCTTAGGAGTTGCCATGTGTCTTCCTGACCTGTCCTGCAGTCTTTGCAACTGTTGCAGAGTGAGGACTCAGTGAAAGAAGGGTTGACTTATTTTGCCAAGGTAGTTTGGTTTTGCTGCTTTTTTTCCCCCTCAGGCAAGAACTGCCAGTGCTGATTCTGTTCAGGGGCAAATTGTAACTAGACTTGAGTACTCCTTGCATCTTTACCTTGCATGAATATCAGCACTTTACTGATGAAAAGATTTGCTTTGTGTAATGTGCTTTCAGAAAGCAATTACAGCTTTTAAATGAGTGCTAACGTCCCTGTCTAGAAAGGTGACACGCCTAGTGAATCTAATTGTACTTTTTATCTCTTTCAGAACTCTTCCTCCAGCTGGAAGTAAGTACTACAGACCTTCTGGGTTTGCAGGCTCTTTCTGAGACTAGAATCTTGCTTTCTGGATCTGGCGGCCTTTCCTTCTGTGACAAAATATTTTGGAAGCTTTTACTACCATTTTGTTTGACTATAGGATACTTAGTCTCACCTGAGGCGGTCCATCTATACCAATGGTAACAAACTTTTTAGAGCTTTCAGTGATATGAGCAGCCCACTGTGGCATGCATGCCTTATGTTTGCTACTACTGAGCTATTCATTTCTTGTTGAGCAGCCTCTGTTTACCTCAGGGGGTTGGGGATGCTCACTCTTCACTGCTTTCATTTGGAAGTGTTTCTGAATCGTAGTGGCTTACTAATTTGATAGTAGTCCTTGAAGCAGTCCAATTTCTGAATTGGCTCGACAGATCCATTTTATACCTGAAACACTCTGGGCTGGTGGAAAGATGGGTTTTTAATGTTTATTTCCACACCATAGACATCTCTGTGCTGCTTCCGTGTCAGGCTCAGTTCTGTGGTGCAGAGATTAGGGCCAGAGTCTGGAGCACAGTACTTCTCCTGGGATAGTGTGTATTTGTGGGGTACTTTTTGAGAAGGTCATGGTTTACTAGAGCCATGTTCCTGGAAACCATTTAAGTACTGAAGTCCAGTGCATGTAGTGTCAACCTGAAGGATCCCATGATCCACAGCCACAGCCTACCTCAAGCCTTCTTGTTCATAACTTAGTGCACTGGCGAGATTTAAAATAATTTTCAATTTCAAGTCAGTGTTGAATACTCCAGGGTTCAAGCACCTAATGAATGATCTACTGTAGTTGTTTTTCATCTTATTGTAAATATCAAAAGTAATAACCCATGTTGTCTGGCCTCAGTGTCACATAATTAATTTTGAATATAGATACTTTATTTGGAATGTGCTATTTTTCCCTTGAAAAAAGGTACTATTAGGGCTGGGGAGTTTAGCTCAGCGGCTTAAGCGCCTGCCCTGGCAAGCGCGAGGTTGTGAGTTCAATCCCCAGTGCCGCAAAAAAAAAAAAAAAAAAAGAAAGAAAGAAAAAAGGTACTATTTACTGTCTTTGAGAGATCTGTGTTCTATGAAAGCCAAAGGTTTAAGACTGGAGTACCTGAGTGGCAAATGTGGCACATTCATTGGGAAACCTGTTCCCAGACCCCCACTTACCAAAGTGTGTGAGCAAAACTGCTTTACTGTCTCTAGTAAAAGTGTTTCTCTGCTTTTGAGGACAGAGCTGGACTTCAAGTTGCAGTTCTGGCTGCCTGGGCCATATACCCCTAGCATGTGTTTCTCTGTTGCTCAGACTGAACAAGTGGAAAGAAATTATATTAAAGAAAAGAAGGCAGCGGTGAAAGAATTTGAAGACAAGAAGGTTGAACTGAAAGAGAACCTAATTGCTGAGCTAGAAGAAAAGAAGAAAATGATTGAAAATGAAAAGCTAACCATGGAACTGACAGGAGGTATGTAGGACCTGTAGGGCAGGGGCCTGGAAATCTGGGGGTTCCTGGCGTGCTGCTCCCGTTATTGCTGCTGTCTCTCAGCTCTGGAGCAGGGCCTGGTAACATGGAGTACTTTGACATCACACATCAGAGTTCTACCTTACATTGGCTGTGTCACCTTAACCAAGCTGTTTTAACTTCTCTTGTATAATGGGGCTGATCATATCCTATTCTCACAGGGTTGTAGGTAGAAATATAAATGCCTAGAATACTGACCTATATGTAACAGGTATTCAGTAAATAGTAGCAATCATGAGCTTGGGCTTATGCTTTAATTCTGGATCTGCTCCCATTTGTGGCTTGGTCACATTCCTCAATTGTTCAAATCCATCTCTGGTGATGAGAATCTCTGCTTTGTTTTTTTCAGTCTGCCTTCAATACAGAAAATGCATTATTGTGTTTTGACTTGGCTGTGGGTACAGTGGCTTTTGGCTATATCATCTGTGCTGTAAAATCTCTTCTCTCAGGTGTTACTGTGAACATTTGAGAAAAGGCTGATGTGATTCCATCAGGGTAGCTAACCTTAACTATTCTCCAGTAAAGGTAGTGAAGTTCCATGAGACTCAGAGCTAATTCCTCCCTAGCCTTCTAGAGTTTAGTACTCTGCATATGGGAGCTCAGCAGGTTCTAGGCAAGTTTTGGGGAAAAGCATTATGGGCTGAGTCTTCTGCTGCCATATGTAGACTGATGAATCCTAGAAGGATACAGGAAATGTTAGAGCCTGCCAAATACTGCAAAGCAAGTCAGCAGTGAGTTTGTTATTTGGATATGTAGGTGGCATGCCTTCTGCACAATTTCCAAAAATTAACTTTTATAATATTTAGAAGGTACTAGGGCTCTGGCATGTCTGATTTTAAGATGGTTCCATAGGAAATGTGTTTTTATGGAACACATTGGAGCTAATTTTGAAACTAAAAGTAATGAGCTAAGATCTGCATGTGAGCCAGGCGTGGTGGCACACTCCTGGAATCCTAGTACTTGGGTGGCTGGGGCAAGAGGATTGTCATGAGTTCGAAGCCATCCTGGGCTACATAGTGAGCTCAACGCCAGCTTGAACTACATAGCAAGACGCTGTCTCAAAAAACAAAACAAAACCCAAGATCTGTATGCTGTGCCCTCACATACCTATACAGTGCCTGTGCTGTGAACTAGCTTGGCCCTCTTGTTGGCACGACTTCTAGCGCCAGACCAGTGCTACACAGATGAGAATGTAATTGTGTCTGGCTAGGCATGTTGGAGGGGAGGAGTCTGACTCCTAAAAAGAAATTTCGTGATACTTTTTTATTGAAAAGCTTGGCAAAAAAGAGTGAGTTCCTTGAAAGCAGCATGGAAATCTTGTTTTAGTGAGAATGGATGCTAAGATGGCATCTCCAGACAGCACTGTCTTGTTCTTGTTAAAATGCTTTCTAGACTGCTAACACTGGTACCTTGTCTGGTTCCAGTCTGCCTGCCTGTTTTCTGACCCACACGCCACTTTCTTTGATGGTGGCTGTGACTGGCATGATGCCTCATCGCTCTCTGCTAGCGCCACCAGATGTTTGGGAGCCTTCATTAGGCTAGTGGGAAAAATTGTCAGCTTATAGCTGCTGTCTTTCCATCTGTAGGGAAGGATATGATCACCTTACCTGTGATTTGGCATCCTAATTATTGACAAGCTGTAGACATTATTTGGCCAGTAGATTTTACAGCCAGAATCCTAAGTGGGACAGGCAGCATCCTCAGTGACTTGAGACAGCCTGCCAGGGTAGAAAAGACAAATAAATACAGTGAAATCATTTGTAATGCCAAAAATATATTTACATATATGTATTAGATTGTAGAAGTGTTAAAAGTTAGCCATGGGCATTAAAGGTTCTGATGTCTTTCCTCAAGCCATTTGGTACCCTTGGTATGGAAAGCACTGCCAAGGTAATGATAGAGTGTGGAAGGAAAAGGCACTGGAGCTAGAAGGATAATTAGCATTTCTACAGATGGTGCTGCTATGGTGTTGGATTAAAGGCCTGATTTCATTCCTCTGAATGAGTGACTTACTTCACCTTTGTGGATTGATGCCCAATATTGATGTTGCCCAGCTGTGCCCAGAAAAGATACTCCTTAAAATGTCCTTTGCTGATTCAACATGTAGACCTCTTTAAAATCAAAGTAGAATAAGAGGCTGATGAAAAGCTTAGTTCAGAGGACCCTTTAGAAATAAGTGTCTCACTGACACGCTTTGTCTGAACATAGAGAGCTTACCACCTACCTGGGAGATAGCTGGGTATACTCTTCAGCTCCACACCTCTCCCGGAGAACTTGGAGAAACTGGGCCACACAGTCGGCAAGGTGTGCGGTAGGCATAGTGGCTGGCGTGAGGTCAGAGCTGCTTCAGCTGTAATGCGTATGTAGGTCCCCTGAGGTCTGGATGAAAGGCAGACTGTTTCAGAGGCTTTTGGGTGAAGGCATTTTTAATCTCCTCCCGGGAGCTCCTGGTCACGTACTTTGTGTAGTGAAACTGTAGATAGGATTATCTGAGTGTGATTTTTCTTTGATGCTGGAGCCAAAATTGTGAATAACCTAAATAATCAGTGAGAGCACAATGAGCTTTCAAATGTAGGGAGCTTTATCATTAATTCATTTTTCTTGTTGCTAGAGCATCCTTTTCTCCCCTATTCCAGAAGCTCACTAACTGCCACTCCATTTTCTTTTGTAAGTTCTTTCTTACCTAGGGCCCCTGCATGTGAGTTTCCTTTAGAAAACACTAGATTCATAGCTGGCACCATGTGTCATTATAATGTCAAAATAGAAGTCTGTTTCCTGAGCAGTTAACATCGGGCTAGGCATTGTTCAGAAGTATTAGCGCTACTTTGCAGGCTGGCAGACTGGAGGAGAATCTTGCCTCAGTTGTAAGCCAGTTGGGGTGGGCTTTCTTTATTCGGCAAGGAGATGGGTTAGTTGAAGATGAGAAAAGGTGATGCCTGTATTGTGCCTTGAAAATGGCACCTGGAGGAAATACTATGGACTTGGGAAGTGTTACCCTGTTAGTTCTTTAGTGCCCCTTGATTTTGGGTGTTGCTACCTCAAGTTTACAGATAGCAAAGCAGATTCAGAGAAGTGAAGCCATTTGCCCCAGGTATCCCAATGAGCTAAATAGTGCTTACACCAGAATTTGTCTGACACTAGGCATGCTCTCTTAATCACATTATACCAACTTCTGATAGCAAGGGGATATATGGCAGTGTCACAGAATTAGGCTGATGGGTAAGGTCTGTGTTCTCAAAGAGTTTGTGTTTTGGTATTTATAAATGGACACGAGCCGGGCATGGTGGCGCCCGCCTTTAATCCCAGCACTCGGGAGGCTCAGGTAGGAGGAGCATTGTGAGTTCAAGGCCGGCTTGGGCTACACAGTGGGACCCTGCCTCAAAAAAAACCAGGGCCAGGAGTTTGGCTCAGTGACTTAAGCGCCTGTCTGGCAGGCGTGAGGTTGTGAGTTCAATCCCCGGTGCCGCAAAAAAAAAAAAAAAAAAAAAAAAAGACACGATGTCCTTGCTTTCCCAAGTGTAAGGAAGTGTTGAGATAGAGGTTCCCAAATGAGGGTATAGATTTCACAGGCTCGTTACAGTGACTGTAGAACCTTAATGTGTATGGTGGTCATACTAGGCAGGAGCAGTGAGTGTCACAGTACTTAGCCCAGTGAGGAGGATTGTAGAAGTCACAGCAGGGAAAAGAGGTTGCATACAAATACGTGAGGAGGGAGGATGAAACAGGTGACCTGGATTTAGGGTAGGGGAGGCTTTCCTGATGCTGGCATTGTGGAATCGAGGCCCTTCATTGTGGCTGAGGGTAAGAGAGGAGGGCTCAGTTGGCTCTCTTTTTGGATGCCATTCCTTGATTGTGGGCAAGTTTGGCCTAATGGAGTTTGATCCTTTCATTCCTGCCTGATTTGGCCTCGAGAGGTCCCACCTTGATTCTTGCTCCACACTCTTGCCTCCCGTTTTTGTATGGATTTGTGACAGCGTGGTGAGCTTGGCAGCCCACTGGAGAGGAACATGGGATGGGGTGTGTTGGGTGCCACTGTGATTCCCTGGCCCAGCTCTGTCATGCACTAACTCTGCTTTAGGATAGTTGCCAGTCTGCTGCAGGTGTGCTCTCCAGCAGCTTTTTTTTCTACAAATGTAACCGATGCTATTTTGAAGCCAGGTATGGAGCACATGCCTGTAATCCCAGCACTCTAGAAGGCCGAGGCAGGATTGCTAGTTCGAGCCCTACCTGGGCAACTTAGTGACTTAGTAAGACCCTGTCTCAGAATGAAAAAGCAAAAAATGGGGATGTATCATCAGAAAAAGGAAAATAAGATAAAGAATGCTTCTTGGAATCCTGCAATTCATTTTTTCTCAATAGGTAACTGTGAGCTTGTTTTTAAATTTGGTTTTTAATCAACACATAATTGCATATTCTAATGGAGTAGAGGGATATTTCAATACATATCTGCATTTTGTAGTCATTAGACTGGGCTATTAGCATATTTATCATTTCTTTGTGGTGATTACGTTCAAAATTTTACATTCTGGTAACTTTTGAAATACTGAACACAGTATTATTAACCATAGTCACCTTGCTATGTAATAGAACCCCAGGACTTACACTTTGTAGTTTAACTGGAACTTTTTAATGGCTAATCCCTCCTAATCCTGTTTCTCCCCTACCCTTTCCAGCCTTTTGGAACCCCTGTCCTATCCTGTGTGTCTGTGAGGTCTGCTTCTCTAGATTCCACCTAAAAGTAAGATTATGCCTGAGCTTGTTTTAAAGTATGTTAAAATGAAGTTTTTCCTGCAGCTGAACACTGTAAGCAGGTGAGCTGTTGGAAGTTAAGGACTAGGTCAAAGAAAGTGCAGAATAAAGGCTTGTCAGTAAATTGGTAATTGCACATTGATTGCAGGCAGTTGATGTTGTCAGAGTTCTCCCTCTATAGGGATGCTCTCTAATGACTGCCTAGCACTGACTCGGCTTACATTCTCTTTTCTTAGATGCTCACAGTTCTTAGAGGACAGGCCTGTATCTCAGGTTTCCTGAGGCCTGCACTATTAAAGTTCATAAGTGAGGTGGTTTGGAGAGGAGTTATAGACCTTGTTCATTGTTTGTTCTCTCATATAAACCTTCCGAAATCTGCCATAGTTTGATGTTCAGTGCCATCCTACAGATAGTGTCCCCACTGAAACAGATCTTTGAAGAGTCCTCAGGGTTAGAGAGCCTTTTTCAGTTAAACCATTCAGTGGAGTTTGGGGTTGGTGCACAATGTCTGAGAGGAATCCTGGCTTAGTTCCTTACTCAGGTGCCTTTTTCAGGGTTGTCACACGCAAGGTCTGAGCTTCAGGTTCAGTTCTGGGAGTTTGATTTTTTGTTTGTTTTTTGGTATTTTTGAGACAGGGTTTTGCTAAGAAGTTCACACTGACCTTGAACTCACTTTGTAGCCCAGTCTGGCCTTAAACTCACAGTGATCCTCCTACCTCAGCCTCGTGAGTGCTGGGATTACAGGTGTGCGCCACCATGCCTGGCCTGGGAGTTTGATTTTGTGAGTGTGTCCAAATTGAGTTCTGGGGGACTCTTACTGGCCGAATGCACAGGAGACCGATGTTACAAAGTCAGCATGCCAGCTGTTGAGGACAGTGAGTAATAGAACTGTCAGGCAGATTCACACACAGATGGTTAGACTGGGCCATCCCTCTTTGAAAAATGTGTTGTCAAAGCCAGCCAGCCAAACCTGCAATTGAAGCAAGGTGAGTTCAGTGTATAATCTTGCGTACTGTGTGGTACTGCAGCTGTATACTTAGGCTGGTCTCTCCCTTAATCACTTCTGCCGTGTGCGCTGCTGGCCAGGCCTGCTCCCTGGTGCCACCTCCTAGGTGGCAGTAGAGACATGCTGATAACACTTTAGGTGCTTCCTCAGAGCACTTCCTTTCACAGAAGTAGTCATTTGGATAAAATTCACCAGGTTATTCCTGTGACCAGGCTAATAAAATGAATTGATTTTTCACTACTTTTGGGAAGATTTTGATTACATTTTCTAATTTGTAAGTGTGCAGTTATGACTTTTCAGGTTAGTGGCCTGGCTGGTTTTGGTTCTGTTAGGTTCATCGTGTGCTGCCTACCCGCCCATCCCTGTGTTGGCAGCCTGCTGAGCTGGGTGCACTCAGCTGCTCTTTGCTGAGCAGAGCATTCTGCAGGGTTCGTAGGACACGGCTTTTTGTCTGGTGCTGACTTTAGTTGGGTGAGCTCCTTTCATACTTTGGTTACCAAATTCTGCATATTGCAGTGTATCATTGTTGCTATCAGCTGCCTGGTGGCATTCAACTTTTGCACAGCTATTTTCATCTTGTCCTTCTAAAAAGATCTTTGTATAGTGTTTTCTTCCCTGAAAGCATGCTAATAAAAGCCAACTTCAGTTGCGCTGTGCTAGACCAGTCGCTTTGCTAAGACTTCACATGTCCCATCTCTGTAACCATCATAGCACCCTGTGAGCACCCTGTGTTACATGAGGAAGCCTGAGACATAGGGCATTTCCATAGCCTGCCTGGGTCACACAGCTGCTGCAAGGAGTCAGACCTGTAGGTGTGACACTCATGCTTTCAGCCATGGTGCTGTACCACCAGTCAGTGACTGGAGCAGGGTAGCATCTCAGCAGAGGGTAAGAGGTTTCTTTTTTTCTTTTTTTTTTTTTTTTTTGTGGCACCAGGGATTGAACTCACAACCTCACGCCCACCAGACAGGCGTTTAAGCCACTGAGCCAAACTCCCAGCTGGTAAGAGATTTCTTGTGGAAAGAAGGCTTCCTCCTTCTTCCAAGGGTATGTGTATCTTCCTGCTAAGCCCGCTGCCAAGTCCACCTTTACAAATATTTATTAGTGTGTGGCTCTTATTTTACCTCTGTTCCACTCATAGTGAAGAAATCAGTATTATCCATGTCTGTTCTAAATCAGCGTGCAGAAACATTTTCTAATTTGTGTAGCGCACTTGTTCCATGCTCTAAAGATCCTGCACATTCCTGTGGTAGAATCGTACTTTGCTGATAAGTGTGCATACTCATGAATGAAGTTTATCTCATGATCAGCTTGAGTTCATCTGGTTCTTAAAACTTTGTGCTGGGATGAGGACACATTTCATGCTGTGGTGGAATTGCACACTCAACACCTGGTGGAAGAGATTGGCACAAATGTCCTGGTTGCTGGGAAGGTGGAATGAGCCTCTGCCCATGGAAGTTGTTACAAAAGGTGTTATATAGGCATTTGCTGGGCAATAAAGAGGAGGCTAGACAGAGAAGACAGAGGACAAAGTCTTGATGACCTGAAAATGTGGTGTCTTTGAATAACAAGAGCTAAAAGCTTGGCTTTTGTTCTATAGAGTCTAGTAAGCCTTTGAAATACCTATTAAAAAGTGAACAGTATGCAAAGGTGGCCTGATACCTGTCTTAGGATCCTAGCAATTGAGATCACTTTGAGGGAGCGGAGGGGAGGATGGACTTGCTAAGGGAGAGATCACTGATGGGCGTGGAGCTATGTCATTGAAAAGATGAGGGCCTGAGGTTGAGGCTGATTTGGCAGTACGTGGTGACTTAGATGCCTTGGTGAAGGAAATCTGACAGGGGAGAGATTTTGTTCCAGCACTGAAGGGGATCAGATTCAGTGTCCCTGAGATGCAGGAGAAGAGGCAGCCTTGGGAGGAGGAATGAGGAGGAGAAATGACTTTGCCAGGAGCCCAGAGAGTGTGGATTGCCATCCAGAGGGCTGGTAGAGCGGGGAATAGGGATGAACATTTAGTGGAGTACAGGTTGAGGACTGAGTAGACCCCAGAGATCACCAGGGTGAAGGAGCAGACTGGCCAAAAAGGACCCCAAAGGGCAATTCAGCAGAGATTTGGAGGAGAGCCACCAGGGTGTGGGGGGTCAATGGCAGTGTCAGACTACAGAGAGAAGTCAGGAAGGGTGAAAAGAAGCTTTATTGTGTGCTTTCATTGTATCATTTGTGAAGTCAAGTAGCTGCAAACAGAAGAGTCAAGTTTATAAATGAAAACTCAGTATAAAAATGTTGGCACTGAAGCCAGTGGCCTGTCAAAGAGCCTTTTGTGCCAGTGGGCTTTAGGCCCCCGCCCTCCGTGGGAACAGTGGAAATTAGTCAATGAGATGACCCTGTGGTTATTTTGAGTTTCAAAAGCCTGGCTGCTTAATTTGAACGGAAGAAGAGATAGCCACTAGTGTTAGTTTGCTGTTCTGTTACCTACCATGGCTGTAGTCTTAGAGGGTTGGATTTCTGAGAAGGGTGTGTACCTACCTAGCTTAGGTAATTTGAATGCTGTAAACATAGACCCTCTCTCAAGTCTGTTCTTGGCATCTGGCTTGGACTTTGCATAGACCAGACATCTGCAATAAAACATTCTGTTTGGGTGACTGTGAGGCAGATATTCTTACACTGTAGGAATTCTTACTGCAAGTGGGAGCTGGATAGATTTACCCATTCCATTCTTGCCACAGATTCTATGGAAGTGAAACCCATCATGACCAGAAAGTTGCGGAGGCGACCAAATGATCCTGTCCCCATCCCAGACAAGAGGAGAAAACCTGCTCCTGATATCCATTTGTGTCATGCTTTAATCACTTGTTTTTTCCTTAAGACAATTGAGTCCTTTATTATACACCTGGTAGGGCAGTGGTGAACTTTTTGAGCTTTCAGTGATGACAAACAGCCCACTGCAGCGCGTGTGCCATGGGTTCACCACCACCGTGATAGAGTATTCGTGGTAATTGTCCTACAAAAGATAGTAATATTTGATGGGAAAACATGTAAAATATTTATCCATGGGACAGAGATTGGCCATGTGGAGTCCTCAATTGCTACTGCTTTTAGCTGGAAAAAGTTACAGAAAGTGGTTATTTGGAAAGTACTTTGTGTTAGAAATTTGACAAGTTTCAGAGAAAACCGAAAAGTTGATGTGCCTTAGTTTTTCCACCAGTAAAACAAAGATACTTGCCTTTTTGTACTTTATATACTCCATTTCTAATACAGTGAATTGTTCTTATAGCAAGTGAGATTTTATTGAGTATAGGAAAGCTCTTTAATCATAAGAACAGACAACGGGAATGGGACATATGGAGAGAAGTGTCTCTCTAGGGAATAGTAAATAGCCGTTTGTCTTGGCTCGTTCAGTTGTTTGTCTACCACCAGAAGAAGATGTAACTTCATGTCCCTTCATCTTTGTATTAAGGATTTAAGTTGCCTTGGAAGACTCACCTTACATTGTGTATGTGTGTGTTTGTGTATGTGTGAATTAAGTCTTCAGATTTTGGAACAAGGGTACTTTATAAATGCAGGGTAAAATCGCTATTTTACTGTTTCCTGTGCTTTCACTATTATGGTATTGTAGCTACCTACTGAACTTCATTGTAGCAGTTTGTGAGGTGGGAAATGTGTTTATACCCGATCAGCATGACATTTAGTAGGAGATTCAACTTTCTAAGAAGCAAGTTATAAAAAAGTATCATTTAACGTAGTCATGCTTTGTCAGTTCTAAAATACTGGTACTATTTTGTTGATTTCTGTTTCCTTGGGAACTATATTTTCAGACACTTTCCTTTAACTCTTAACACCTCAGCTAAACTATTTGTTAACTGATGAGCAGATTATGGAGGATCTGAGAACATTAAATAAGGTACAGTTTGATTTTTTTCTTTTTTTTTCTTTTATTGGTACATTTTAGATATATATAGTGATAAGATTTATCATAGGGAATTTGCAGTGTGATTTTTTAAAAAATTTATTTGAAAGCTTAGGCTTGACATGGTTTTCTGTTTCACTTTATTCACTTGCTTTATTAAATCATTGTGGTACTTCTGACATCTGATGTTGTATCTGAAGTGATTTTCTCTAAGATTTTTTTGTTATTTTTTCTACAGCTTAAGTCACCCAAGAGACCAGGTAAGTACATAATGTTATTGGTATCTGTGCAGTCTTTTTAACATGTTGTTGGAAAAGCATGTGAATACCTGTCAGGGAATCACTGAAATTTTTAAAAGTAAAGTGTTCATTTGCTTCAGAGTAGTCATCATGAAAACTGAAAGGAACCTTAAGTATATTATTATTTTTTTCTTTTAAGCCCCACTGTGTTATTTTTGTCTTGTTCTTAGGATTTATTATAAAAGAGACACTTGATTGGCTGTTGAAGGTTTCCTTTTGTGCAGGCAAAAGGTTCAAGTATGTATGTAGTTTTGAAAATTAAACTACAGGATTTTTCAGTGTTACTCTTGTTCTGGAATTAAGTACTAGGCATTGCTGTTCCAGTGGCTTTTATGACCTGGCTCTCAGGCCTCACAGGCTGCTCTGAGTTCCAGTTTATAAAAGAGACCAAGGCCACCTCAGTATTCACAGTGGTTCCTTCCAGAGTAGCACTCAGCAGCCAGTGCTAGTTGCAAGCTAGAATTCCAAACAGGTAATGTCTTTTGTTGTCCTGAGCACTTGGATAACTCAGATATCCCTGTGCTTACTGAGTTTTGTGGAAGAAAATCAAGATTGTTCTTGCCTTAGCTAATATCCTGTGGGCTGCCGTAGTCCACAGAGGAGTCCTGAGCTTCTGAGGCATGACCGGGAATAAGTGTGTAAATTCAGATCATTTGAACCTACCTTAGTTCTAGAAATGATTTCATTTTTTTAGAGATTTTCATAGTACTCACCCTTTGGGCTTCAGGGTGTTAATCCTATTCTAAGTGACCTTGTGTATTTGTATATTTGACCTTAACCTTCCTGAGCCTCAGGTTTCTCCTTGCCTACCTCAGAGGATTGTTTAAAGATACAGTTTAAATTAATGTACAGGAATTTAGTAGTGTGCCGTGCCAATTTGGGGTCCCACACTAAGTTTAGCACAACATGGCAACCTCCCAGGAACAAGAGACCCAGTTTGCATGTGCTGCTCAGTAGTGGGATCTTGTGTATGAGCGGCCACTGCACTCGCGTTCCGGCCTGCGGTTTTGTTAGGTTCCCACGCCTTCCCACTGTAAGGACAGCGGTCATGGTTATTAGCACATGGGGTCTCAGGTAAAGCATGTTAGCTAGTGGGCTAAAATGTCTGTTACCTTCCTCCAGCAACCCCGTCCTCTCCTGAACACTTGCCTGCTACACCTGCAGAGTCTCCAGCCCAGAGATTAGAGGCTCGGATAGAAGATGGCAAGCTATACTATGACAAAAGATGGTAAGTTATGAGAAAAGATAGGCTGCTTTTAGGAGTCTGAAAAGAACCGGTGGGCAGAGAGGACTGAGGCTATCTAGAGTTGTTATTTCAGAGTATGGGTGCTTAGCTTACATTTTAAATTGGATGTAGTGCTGTGCATCAGCCCTCACTTTTTTTTTTTTTTTTGGTACCAGAGATCGAACTCATAACCTCGTGCCTGCCAGGCAGGCGCTTAAGCCGCTGAAATAAATCCCTGGCTCTATTTTTTGAGACAGGGTCTCGTTCTGCAGTTCAGGCTGGCCTTGAACTCACTTTGTACCCAGTCTGGTCTCAAACTCACAAAGATCCTTCTGCCTCAGCCTACCGAGTGCTGGGATTAAAGTTGTATGCCACCACACACAGCTCATCAGCCCTCATTTGATGGATACTTTTAGTAGGCTTCTGAAAACTTTCCCAGGATGGGTCCTGTGGATGGTGGCCCCCCCTGCCCTCCCTCCTACTGTCACTCTACTGTATTAGAATTTGCAGACTAATATCTTTTGTGGTGCCTCTGCCCAGCAGTGCCAGGGTATATGTCCTGTACTGCCTCTTAACTCTGTTCCTATATGCTAAAATTAATAAGTATTCTACAGATAAAAGGATTTTGTGGTCACATCAGTTTAGGGTATGATCCTGTTAATTAAGATAAATGGATTCCCTTCTTATAGCACTCTTTAGGTCTTGTGATATGATAATGTAGGCTGTGAATTCCTTAGATGGTATTAGGTGTTTTTTATTTGACATCTCTACTCTTTTCTCCTATATCATTCAGCTGCAAGAGTGTTCCAGGAAACTTACTTGGGGAATTATGTCTTAAAACATGACTGGTTTAGACTGAAGACTACTGGAAAGTTTTAGACTGCCAACATTTTTTATTGAAAAGGAAATGGCAAAACAATAGGAAAAAAACCTTAAAAGCTCATACATTTATTCATTCAACTAGTGTTTATTGCCTTCTGTATTAGGTATTCTGCTAGGTATTAAATCACCCTGGATCCTGCCATCTTTTCACAGCTCTTTTCATTCTGGCACAGTATTTCTTTTCTTTTGTGGTCCTATATAGGCACATTCTTCAAGTCATAGGTGGACATGTTATGGTTACCTTTTTTACTGGGTTAAATTGAGAACGTTTTTCTCTGGGTTACTATGTGGTCGCTACCATTTTTAATGGCTATGTAGTAACTCACTGAGCCTCAATATTTAGCCAAAAGTTCCAAAATTAAGTGATCATTGCCTTTTTTTGTGGGGGGTACTGGGGATTGAGCCCATTACCTTGCACTTGCCAGGCAGGTGCTCATGCTGCTGAGCTAAATCCCCAGCCCTGATTGTTGCCTTTTTTGAGCATTATATTAGTCCTTACAAGATTGTACAGTCATCCCACTGTGTGCAGATGGAACTGGTTCTGGGACCACATAGACACACAAATCTGCAGGTGCTCATGTCCCCTCTATAAAATGGCATCATGTTTGCGTGTAACCTCTGTATATATAGGTAGCCTCCTATATATACAGAGTTCATCAAAAAATTGTGTACACACTATAGCAGTTTGCTGTAGTGACAAATGTCTGGAAGTTAGTGGCTACCCCTTTGAGTACCTCTTGTAATTGTAGAGGCCAAAGGTGACTTGTATTAATTTCATGTCTCAACAGATGTAGTATTAAAATATCTACACAAGTTTTTTGCTTTCCTGATGTATACATTGTTTTGGTGGACTCTGTGTGTGTGTGTGTGTGTGTTTTTCCTTTTTTAGTTTTTTGAGACAGGTTCTGGCTGTATAGTTCAGGTGCCCCTGATGCCACTGTGTAGCTCAGGCTGGCCTCAGATTTGAAACAATTCTCTTGCGTCAGCCTCTCAAGTGCTGGATTTACAGTTGTGCGCCACCACACTTGGCTTTCTCCTATATATTTAAAATCACACCTAGTTTACTTAAAATACTGAACACAATGTAGATTAGCCAGAGGAATAACTGTTCTCGTAAAAAATTTTTAAAGCAGCTGGGTGTTGTGGTGCATGCCTGTAATCTCAACACTGTACTGAGGCAGGAGGATTGCCATGAACTTGAGGCCAAGCCTGGGCTACATAATGAGTTCAAGATAAGCCTGAACTACACAGTGAGACCCTTTCTCAAAAAACAAAAAGTGTTTAGAGAAGCCAGGCATGGTGGTGCAGGTCTGTACTCTCAGCATTTGGGAGGCTGAGGTGGGAGGATTTGAGGCCAGCCTGATTGCACAGTGCGTTCAAGGCCAGCTTGGACTGCATAGTGAGATCCTGTCTCAAAAAACAAAACAAAGTAGTTTTCACAGGGTCATTTTCAGATTTCATTTTTACTGTGAATTGTTCTTTTGAAAATAATATAGCAGTCATAACAACAAAAAGAGATAGTCATACAGCTGATTTCTCTTGATTCATTGAGGGGAAAGTTTTGTGCTAATAATTTTCTGGACAATGTTTCATGTCTGTATCTTACACTCTAAAGAACTACTGTGAATATAGCAATATGCAATGTGTTGATTATTGTTACTCTCTTATTGGCCTGTTTTGAAATTTTGTTTTACTGTAATCTCTTACTTTTTTCTGTTCAAAACAAAACAAAACAATCCTCAAAAACTGAAAAACAAAAAAAGGCTTAAGAAGCTAGTCTTGCCGGAATTAAACAATTTTCACTGAGTTATCCACATGGATGAAGGCGACTTGCTTTGTCCATAAGCCTGATCTCAGTGACTTCTGCCCCTCAGATCTGGCTGTTTGGCATTCTTCATTCCGGTAGTTTTTCTTAGTTTTGCTCCTAGTCTGGACATACTGCCACTAGGTGGCAGTTGCTAGCTGCTCAACACTATGGGGCAAAATAAGATGAAAAATGTCTCTAATAATGAAAACCAAATAACCTTTAAAGATCAAGCCTACATATAATAACCGTCTTTGAAAATGATGAGCTTTATCACTAACATTTTTACGGATCTGTGAGTCTTCAAGCCCTGTGATATTTCAAACCATGTTCATTTTGTAATTGTGTCGCTTCAGATTTTCCTCTTTCTAGACTTAATCCTTAGACTTTATGTGTCTGGAAAAAATGCAGTAAAATAAAATTCTTGTTTTTTTAAAAGATCCAAAAGATGGATATTTTGTAAAGTAAACCAACTGGTCAGATTCGATGTATCAGAACTCTTAAGCAGTTAGGAGGAATTTTTGCCATCTTTCTCATGTTAGCAGAAGGTGTTTGGCAAGTAATGCCTCTGGAAGCATTTTACTTTTCCAATGAATTAGAAGTTGATTATTCTGTTGTTGAGTATATTTCAAAGGTGTTGTTTTCTTTTGTATTCTGTGTGATTTTTCTTTGCTGGCTTTAGCAGTCAGGGCTCGTAATGAATTGTTGAAGGTGAGTCCTCTCCTCCCTGGCACCTGTTCATGGCTCTCTGGGCCCCTGCTGGAAGCTTTCACTGGGGCAGAGTGAGCCTCTCACACCTCTCCCGGCTCCTGACCTGACTTTCCTATCTCTGTCTTTTGGAGGCTTCATTTTTTTTCTTCTTCAGCAGGCACGGCCTGTGGCTAAGGGGTTAGCCAAATCCCTTTTGTGTTCCTTCCATGGCATGGAATTTTTCCTTATAAAAGTATTTTTGGTAAAACATGTTTCATTGAGTTTTAAATGACTTCAGCAAAATTTGTGTGATCCAGGCCTCCTGTCTTGGTGTGAACACTTATCAGGTTACATTTCATTTTGAAAGATAAGCATCTTTCCTTTGCCTTGGTCTTTTACTGCTTTTAAGAATTTTATATCATGCTGTAAGTTTTCCTCACATTTTGATTTGGACTAGTCACCCCTCTCAGAAAACACTGTGAAAGTAGCTGGTACTTTAAAATAACTAACTGATGGTGTTAGCGGACTACTATTTTTCCCTCTCTCTTTGCTTTAAATGTGGGGCTACTAATGCACATCAGAAATGAAGTCACCACTTGTTCAAGTAGCGTTAACCATCTAGTTCTCTGTTGATACAAAGATTCTTAAAACAGTATTTCCAACTAGAGTTGGGACCCTTGTAGTTCTATAGTTATAATGTGGACTCAGTTTTTGGGAAATGGAGTGTTAATATTAGGATTCCCAGCAGGATAGAAAATTCAATTACTTCTTCCCTCCCACCCTCTTGCCCTACTTTTGGAGCTACCTTTTAAAAAAATTGCTTTCTTCCAAAATAGTAGAGTAATTCTAGTTCATTGGGTTTAATAGTGAGGCACAGAGCTTTAAGAGCTTAATTGTAGGGATTCCCAGGTCAGAATTTCCATTAGCAATAAAGTCAATTTGACATTTAGGACTTATTCTCTGAGGCCATTTAAAAAAATAAATTTTTTTAGCAGCTGAGTTGTAGCTTGTAAAATGGATTTAATTGGCAAAAAAAGATGACATGTTTTTACTAAATTACTCTATTGATGTTGCTTTTAAACTTGCTATTTCTAAATATGCTTTGAATTCTTTTCCTTTTTATTATTCTTTAAAAATTGAAAAGCAAGGTTATATGTTAAGGTTGTTGTATACTTTTTGGTTTTATCTTTAAAAAAATACCCATCTGAACACTTTAGATTCTGAGGACTTATCTTTTCAGGAAATTCAAATAATTTAATAGGTTTGATGTCCAGGGATAGTGTTTCCCTAAGATCATTATTTGGTACATGAGAATCCCCTGAAGGTCTTGGGAACCTGGGGATCAGTGGTTTGGAAGTTGGCTGCTTTGGGAAGCATGTGGGCCAGCTGTCTTGTGAAGCGTTTGGGGACCATGGTGGACATTCAGGCCATACCCCATAGTGAGAGACCAGAGGTGACAGATAGGATGGCGGTCTTTACTGCTGGTGTTCCCTGTGAAACCAGTCAAATGTGCTTTATTAGAAATACAGGAATGGAGTAGACAGTTCTTTTGCTCCACTTAGCTCTGTATTGAGCTTGTTTCTATGTGGTAATGTATATTCACACCACACCCATGATTTGTCTTTATTATTTAGAAAGTAGAATCAGAGTGACTTGAGGCTAGCTACAATTTGTTTTGTGTTTTTATCACTTTATTTTTTATTTTTTTTGGTATAGAAATCGAACTCAGGACCTTATACTTGCCAGGCAAGTGCTTATGTCTATCTCTTTAATAACTCACAGTTTCCATAGAATAGCTATGAATGTTCTTTTTCCTTTGCATTTTTATTCTAAGCATTACTCAAGACATTGCTATTTACATAGTATAGTTGGTTTAGATGTGGGAGGGAAACCAGGGGAAATGTTTGACTATTGCTGTGAACTAATGTGGTGTGGCCTTATGCATTGTACAATTTGGGCCTTGTAATGTTACCTGTTAGTATAATGAAGGTCCTCTGACCCAGTTTGCCAGCTAATACATGGCCAAAAGCAGCTTTAAAACTTGAATCTAAACCAGTCTCACTGTTGTTGTTGCATTTGTGATTCACTTTTTTAAAACAGTGTTTTCAGCAGCTAAATTGACTTGGAAATCTGTGTTTTCTACACCTAAGTAGCAGGTAAAAGAGTGCTTAGCACCTAGATTAGAGAAAGCTCACTGGGAGAGAAGAGTTTCCTGAAAGTGGGATCTGGGCAGTAAGTAGATTATTTCATTATACCAGCAAATCAGAATCTACCTCCTTCCTCCAGAGAAATGAGATGCAATACTTCCCTGGGAGATGTGTTTTGGTAGACTTTACATGGTTTATAGATCTGTGTACCTAGGTTTTTTTTTGTTGTTGTTGTTTGTTTGTTTTTTTGCGGCACTGGGGATCGAACTCACAGCCTCATGCCTGCCAGACAGGCGTTTAAAGCACTGAGCCAAACTCCTGGCCCTGGTTTTTTGAGGCAGGGTCGCACTAGGTAGCTCAGGCCAGCCTTGCACTCGCGTTGTAGCCCAAGCCGGCCTTGAACTCACAACGCTCCTCCTACCTCAGCCTCCCGAGTGCTGGGATTAAAGGCGTGCGCTACCACGTCCGGCTTGTAGCTAGGTTTTTGTAGCTGGAGTTGACTAAAGATAATGTTTTCAACTGAACTGGGGCCAGCTCAGGCGAGGGCTATCAGCAGCAGCTTAGCTTACATTTCTAACTCTTGTAAGCCAGCATCTGCTCTTTCATCCTGTTGTCCCATTTGGGTTTTGGCCTTCCATCCTTGGAAAGATGAACTTCTGTAGGTTGGAAGTGATTCTGTACTGCAGGGCAAGAGAGTAGATGTAGGGGCTGAGAGGGGGACATCTGTTTTGTCTCCTCCTTTAAAGCAGCTTTCCCACTTCTCTAGGCCAGATCATGCCAAGTCCGATACCCTTTGCCATGATGTTCAAAGCTTCGCCTAATTAGCATTTGCCAGATTCACATGAAGTGTCCCACCATTCTGTTTGAAGCTCTGTGACAGCAGGGACCTGTGGCCTTGCTCAGTCTTTTTCCGAACCTCTAGCATAGTCAGTGGTACATAGTAAGTGCTTGATGATTGTTCTTGAGTGATTGAATAAAGGACTGAATTTAACCTTATTATTTCTGTGCATGCCTTACTCAGACAGAAAATAAGTAACAGAACAATTGTTCAAGCCTACCTATTTGTTTTGTCCACACAGCTACCTTTAGTGTTTGGGGGGTAAGGCCAGAAAGTGGAAACAGATTTTGCTGTAAAATTTGTAATTTAGTTTTTGAGCTGGGTCATGTAGTTCAAATGAAGAGTAAATCATAGTTTTACAACTCTTTCCTCAGTTGCTGCTTTCCTTTTGCAAAGGGACCAAGGATGGTAGGATTCAGAAGATTAAAATATTATCTGTTCTGAGGATGGAAGCCCTGAAGTTTTCTGAAGTTCCAGCTCTTGCTCAAATACGAATTATTAAGACCACTTTACATATTATTTTTGCATTTGTGTCCTGTTTTTGCAGGTACCATAAGAGCCAGGCCATCTATCTGGAGTCAAAGGATAACCAGAAATTGAGCTGCGTCATCAGCTCAGTTGGAGCCAATGAGGTAGGGACTGAATTTCTTCACCCTTAGGAAAGCAAAATGTGCTCTGTGAAGAGTGGAAAATGTGACAAACCTGAAATGAAAGTGCCACCAAGAAAGTATGGAGTCATGTCTTATATAAGGCTTAAATTCAAAAGTTAACCCTTTGTGGCATAGTCAGAGTCACCCTTGAAGATCCATCCCATACATTTGTTTGTGTCTAGTATGTGTAGCTCTGTGTATTCCTGGTGGTACTGGTGAGCGCTCTCTGCAATAATTGATCTGGGAGCCATGAGGTAGAGTGTAGGAACGAGCAGAAGGCAAGTCTGTGTGAAGTCTGTACTTTCCCATCCTTGCTGCTTCAGGTTATCTACTGAGAATGGGGCTTGCTGGTGGAGCATACTCCAGCTTTGTTATTTCCCTAGAGCTTTTATGTGAGCTCATAGATTTGTATCTTACTGTGAGGATTTAATGAGGCACCTGGCACAAGGTCCAGCACCCGGTAAGTGCTCATTGAATGAATGCACTTACAGTCAGCATATGACTGCTAGGCTGCTCTCTCTGCCACCTGATACGTCCTGTTGTGCCTCTGAATAGCAGGCTGCCAGGCTCATGTGCTTGGGCATTGGTCTCCTGCAGACGGGGTCTGTTTTTAGCAGTTACACCCAAACATGATGTGACTATACTACAAGTTCTCCGCCTGGCCCTTCATTAGGAGGGTGTCAGCAATGTCTAACTTGCATTGTTAAAAAAGGTTTAAAACTTTTAATAGCTGGATTGGCTTGATCTTTTATCAGTCTGTAAATGTCTGCAAAGAAATTGATTTTTACGTGTCTACCCTCTGTAACTTATTCGTGCCAGTGCACAGTAAATCTAATGAAACTGGATTATGAAATAACTTAAGCCTCTCGTATTCTCCCGGCTTCCTGAATTGAAAATGCCCTCAAATGTGACTAGTTTGCAAAATGATTGTTTACTTAAAAGTTATGGAGAGTCTTCTAGATAAATGAATGTCACCCTTCTCTGAGCTCAGGATCTGAGTCACCTCAGTCCAAACCAGAGCCAGAACCAGGGGCTGAAGAGGTGCCTCAATCTGATGATGGAGCATTGTACTTGCCCTCCAGGACTGCTCTGCAAAAGTACTTGTGACTTCCTGGTGTCTGAATCCAGCTTCAGAACTGCTGCCTTGTGCTCCTCTGTGGCACCTCAAGAAAAATAGAAATGCAAGTTCGATTGCTGCATACCCAGTCCTCCCATTGAAGTTGCCACTTTATGCCACAAAAGCATGTCTATGAGATGTGATGAGGAAATGGTGCCATGGGTAGCCTGTCCAGGAAGGAAGAGGCCTTGGGCTTTGCAGGCTTGCAGCTGTGGTGAGGGGAGAGCAGCCCTTGTTTCTCAGAAGTCTTTCAGCTCTGCTCCTGAGTGATGCTGGGGCTGCTTGGCTGTGCTGTAACTTGGCTCTGGGCAGGCTTGGTGGGTGGGGTGTTAGTGATTCCCTGATTCAAGCCTCTTGGGGTCAGTTTTCAGTTTGAAATGGTTCTGCATGTTCCTTTAGAGACTCAGCTTCATGTGAGATCTTTAGCTTGTTTCATTTTTAAACCAGTGTATTTGATTTTAAAATCTGTCTGTTGCTGAATAATCACATCAAAGAAATTTAGGTGAAACTAAGAACAAGCTTTTTTTAAAAAAATTATCTTTTTAGAACAAGCTTTTTGAAAATCTGAAGACTGAGTGGGGGAAGGATGATACATCTGTAAACTTAGAGTTGCATAGATGAAGGGGTAGACCTTTCAAAAACTCACGCTTGAGGTTCCTTCCATTTAATTGCATGTTACTGAGAGCTAGGTGAAAAGAAGATTCAGGGTCTGGTTTAGTGGAGAAGAGCCAAAGGACTTTGATGTCAGGGTCTGGGATCAGTCAGGACAAGTGACTCAGCTTTTCCAGGCTTTGGTCTCTCCTGTGAAATGGGGCCCACAGTAGTACTTACTCCGCAGGCTTGTTCTGGGCTGAAGCAGCTTAGCGTGGTGGGCACGGTATCTGGCACATAGTGAGAGTGCAAGAGGCCTCGCTCACTTGCTCAGGTGCCTCTGCCTCCTCCCCTGGCTGCAGGGAGCCACTCACTGAGTGCAGTTGTTGGCTCTGGAAGTCCCCCGTGGCAGGAGTTGATGTAACACCACATCTGTGCCCAGCAAAGTAAGCCAAGTCTGATCCCATCTGTGGGAGAGGGAAGTGGTGAGGAGGGAAGACTGTCTTAAACTCTTCAGGTTTCTTCAACTCCTTACTGGGCCCCAGCTCCCTCAGGGCATCTTTTTATTGTTAGTATTTCTTTTTACTTTTTCCATCACAGCCATTAGGCTTAACTAACCCTAATCAGAAAAGGCAGAGTATTGAAAGGCTAGATGATGTGGAAGTCCCTTGGGGTAAGGAAAGCATGTGTATTGCTAATCAACTGAATCAGGAGTCCTTGTGACAAAGCCAGACATGGTAGCACATGTATATAATCCCAGCACTTTGGGAGGCTGAGGCAGGATAATTGCAAATTTGAGCCCAGTCTGGGCAATTTAATGAGATCCTGTCTCAAAAAAAAAAAAAAAAAAAAAAAAAAAAAAAATATATATATATATATATATATATATAAAATCCCCCCCACCCTGGGGGTTGGATTGGGTATTTAACTCAGTGTAATGGCCCTGTGTGTGTGTATGTGTGTGGGGGGGGCCCTTGTGACCCAGGGAGAAAGTGGAGCCCAAGTTTGCTGTGCTGTCTGGTTTCTTGGTCAGTGGTATGGGACCTGTGGCAGGGAGGAATGTGTTCAGGGCTTGACGGAGGTGGGCCTTGACAGTGGCCACAGTCAAGGTATGCTTGTGAAGCCTCAGGCACCATTCAAACAGAGGTGGTCAGTTTTCTCCCCAGCCTATCTCCTGCAGACACTGTAATGCTCTGGGAGATTTGCCCCTGAGTGTTTCTCAGCCTCTCTCCTCTTACTCCTTCTCCTGTCCCTGCAGATCTGGGTGAGGAAGACAAGCGACAGCACCAAGATGAGGATCTATCTGGGCCAGCTTCAGCGTGGGCTCTTTGTGATCCGCCGGCGGTCAGCGGCTTGACTTTCTACAGTGTCCCTCTTCCCTTGACCCTTTTTCTGGAGTGGTTTTTATTTTTGTTTTGTTTTCTTCTTACTAGAAAATTTTTAACTTACCGGGAATAACTACTTGGCCTTGGAAATGGAGAACCCTGTTGTGGATTCTGCAAGGCACTTTTGTGGCTGGCCACTTGCATCTTTCTGTCATTCTTTCCCGCCTCGACTTCTAGACGTCCGTCAGCGATGGACTCTTTCAGGAGTATTGGGAATTTGTTTTATTTTATTTCTTTATTTTTTGCTTACACCTTCTTTTTAAAACCTCCTTTGAGTTTGAAGGGACAGGTCTTTTTTATTAATTATCTTTAGGTCTTTGTCCTGTGAAAAAGAGCAGGAAGGAATACACTCTGTGGTAATTTTCATGTTTTGAAACTGATTAGTGGATCACGTAGCTGCTTCCCTTGTCAAGCCCAATTCACTGTTTTCCTAGCAGCTCGGGGCAGAGGTCCCAGCAGGAGGAGATTAATTCTCCTGGCTCACAGCCTTCTCGGAGAAATAAATGCCTGTGTAACATCTGGCGCATGCCACCCATTCCCCTGGCTGAACGACAGAAAACTGTGCACTGTAGTAAATGGAGCTGGGGTAGGGGACATTTCATACTCACAATGTGCTGAAGTTACCATATTTTAAATGTTATTTAATGCAGGTGATTTAGTCAAACACACTAATTCTAGCTCAGGCTGGAACAAGAAGTGGTAATTGCAGAAGTTTTCATTTGTAATTCCTTTTTCTCCCCAGTTCCCAAGTAGATAGAAGTAGCACCTGTCACAGGCTGATCATCTGGGTTATCTCTCATCGGCAGGGCAGGGAGATTGATAGTGTAATAATCAGTGATCTGTAGACTCGCTGCATAATTCAAGTGTCACTCTCAGTGCTGATACCACATTGCACACTGGCTATTCCGCACCATGGAACCTTGTCAACAGGCCCAGGGCACTCAGCCTCTCAAGAGATCTGACCCGGTTGGAGACGAGGAAAGCTGTGCTATGGCTGCTACCAAACCTGCCTTCTTCTGATGAGGTCTGATGAAACAGCCTTCCCTGCACTCTGTGCTTCTTTCTCTCTGCCCCTTGATTGGAGAAGTGATTGGTTCACTGGGTAATGGGGTTTTTATATTCTAGCTGCCATCTTGAGGTGTCAGGCATTTGGCACTAGAGCAACTGTTCGCATTTCTCTGGACAGTCAGAGCTTACACATTTTAGGAAATCTTTGTGAGTAATTCCACTGGTTCCTTGCTCACAGTCCCTTGGAATTTCTTCATATTCTTTTTCTCTTGATGTACATACTGCACAGCAAGTTGGGGGTCTGTGATTACAAATCACCTCCTAAGTTCTGACTTCTATGGAGACCAAATGGTTCTCAGAGTAAAGACTTGTACAGATGTATTTTTGTTTTAATTTATATCCATTTTCCTTTTTTTTTTTGAAATTGGTGTTCAAGTCTTATTTAGAAAACAGGATGAATGATGATGATTATCAAAGGTTTCCTGGGTGTTCTGTTCCTTCTCCACTCTCTGTTGTTACCATGTTCACTGCAGTGAACCAAGGCCACAGTAAATAGAGCCCTCACCTTTGCTTTGGCCTGGGCTTATGCTTTGAGGGGCAACTTCTCTTGCTTGAATTGCCACTGGTATGTGTCATAGCATATAACTTGTTTATCATCAAGTGCCCTGCAATGGAAATTTATTTAGATGCATTCAGTATGCATTTGCCATCAAAAATCTTAAGAAATTAAAAGAAAGAACAACCTGATTGTTTTCCTTGTCCTCCTCAAAAGTATGCCAAAGTGTCTTTTTATTGGAAAGGATTGTGTTGCTAGCCACTGGGAGCTCTGCATTGAAGAAGCAACAAGTGGCCTTTTTTATTTCCTTGTCTGGTGTCACTTTTGTGCTTTTGTGAAGTAACTATTTATTTGAAGGCCAGGTTATAGGCATCTTTCCGTTTTCTCTTCTATAATGTTTGAGGATATTTGAGGCCTTGTTTAGACATGGTCTTGACCCTACCACTGTCTTCTCAGTGTCTTCACAACTCTTAATCATGACCTCGTGACAGTGGGAGGAATGTAAGCAGACCCAAGACTATTACCAGTACTAATACAGCATAATAAGTTACAGTCCTAGCATCAGATTTAGTTTTTATTTAGTCACTCCAGAGGTGAAAAAGTGGTAGTGGAACCATTCTGACAGACCTTTGTGGTGACCAGGGACAGGACTCCTCTGTTAATGTATGGAGCTCTGTTTGTGATAGATGCTTAACTAGAAGGGAAAGCAGACTCTTGAGATTTCTGGAATAAGAGGGGCTGGTTTTTAGCCTCACTGGCATTCTTACTTTACAAGGACTTTGTCTCATAGTAGACCCTAGCACACATGTTCAGCTGTGTCCTGCAAGTGACACTTTGAAAAAGACTGGTCCAGATAGTTGTGACTGAGAACCTGTGTGTGTGGTTTGTTAGAGACATCTGCCTCAGATGTACCCAGCATTTGCTTGGGATGTGTCCCAATATTTATTTTACCTCCATAAGGGGGCATTTGTGCCCTCCCCTCTGCATCCTTTTCTTCCCAAGCTGATGTCCTGTTGTACACTTCCTAGGTAGACTTCTGTAGCCATACCAAAGCCAAAGTGTTTCCATTCATTTGGATTTCAGTATTTGTGGTTGTCTACTAACTACCTAACCTAATTTTTACTTTAAACTTCTAACTAGGACAAGTTTAAGATCCCAGAATCTGATCTACAAATCAAGCTATACATATTTGTGTATAAGACCCTGGACCCTGTCTGTGTTTAGGACTGGGTGACTTTCTTGAGAGAAATAGGGAGAAGGTGGGGTTGACTGCATTTTATAACTTAATCCCGGGGTGGGTGGCATTCTCTTTTTTACAGTATTTTTTGTTTTTGTTTTTCTTTTAACATTTCCTTTTAGTCTTGAATTTTTACTAAATAATTTACTCCTTAAAAATTTTGTTTCTCATCTGGGAATTTGGAATGTTGGTACTTAGTATTATACCAAGTTTTTTAGAGATCAAAACATTTTAATACCAGAACATGGTAAATCTGCAGCCATTTCAGGCAGTGGGTGGACTTTTTATATAACATCATTAATTGGTACCATTAAATATTCTGAGAAGTGAATGTATAAATGTAAAAAGATAGGTTTTTCTTTTTAAATAATAAACTTTAAGAAAGAAAACCAATTTGTAGCCTGCTATATCCATTGACTTGGTAAGTGATGGAAATGTAGTTTAAGTTTTCCTTCCGTTGATACTGGATAAGGAAGTTGGGAGAAAGGGAGGGATATACTAGACTTGCTCACTATCAGGAAAGAGTAAGGTAGAGGATAATGTCAGAAAGGCTAACACTCAGTTGTGTAAAGAGCAGTCTAGGGGTATTTACCTGCAACTGTGATATACTCTTGTTGGAGAGGTGATCCTTATACTTGATGTCTTAGTTACTTTTCACTCGTTGCCGAAACAAAATACCTGATGCCCAAAATTAGGGAAGAAAGGTTTAGTCTTACAGTTTCTTGGGAATTTCAGTCCTACCTAGTTGGCTCCAAGTCAGCATGGCGTGGAGGGGCTGCCGTTCCTGGCAGCTGCAAGCCACAAGGCGTGCTGGCCAGAGAGCGTGAGAGAGTGGAAGCGTGCAAGAGGAAGACCCGCCTCATTTACACTGTATGTCCGCTCCACCCCTGGGTGGGTACAGCACTCACGTTGCCAATCCCCGTGCCAGACTCAGCCCCATCAAAAGTATATTAGGACTTGGGGGTACATAGTATGTCACCCAATACACTTGAGGATTTTGTGCATGAGATACATGATTTAGATCATTATTTTGGTATTGGAGACAGGTACCTCCCCATGTTACCCAGTGACAGTGTTTCTACTGCTCCCTGTGATCAACCCATAAGGCTGCCCTTGATGCCACATGTCACTGACCCACTGTGTTCCTGATCTTGTGTGCACACACACTGGGAAGGACGGCTTTATGCATTAGGTAATGTGGAGAGGTCGTTCCTGCTTTTTATATCTTACTGTCACATAGCATTCATGTGGAAAAACGCACAAACTTAATTGTAGCAGTTGTTGAAATGTAAGTGCCTCAAGAGTGAATGTATCTATGTTGCTAGCAGACACATCAAAAGGTGATGGTGCCAGGACCCCCAGGCTTCTTTCTGGTTACTCTCCTTCCTGACTAGTTTCTTGTCTTATTTAAGCTCTTTGACTTCTACAATTGCCATAGTTTGAATGTGAAATATCCCCCAACGCCTCATATTTTAGAGGCTTGGTCTTATTGGGAAGTGGTTGACTTTAAAGGATGGAGCCTAGCAGGAGGTCTTAGATCACTGTGGAATACTGATTTCTCACTCTCTTTTCTTTCTGGTTGTCACAAGGTGAGCAACTTGCACCATCCTAACTTCTGCTGTGACCTGCTACCTTACCACAGGCCCAAGAGAAACTGATCATGTGCTTAAACTACTAATGCTGTTAGCCCAAATGAACCTTTCCTCCTTTGGAGTTAATTTCCTCAGGTACTTTAGTACAGTAAAGGAAAGCTGACTAACGCAGGGTCCTTCCAAAATTTTAGTAGAGTCAGGCACCTGGTGTCACTCAGGGAGTGACCAGGGGTGAGAGAGCTGGCAGCAGAGGACATGGCTGAATGGAGAGGGGAAAAGACTCAGGTCAATCCTCTTAGCCTCCTGTTTTACTAAGACAATTAATCGAGGCTTCCCTTCTGTTGTCGTCAGGTTTCGCAAGGGAAATAATTTAATACAGGACACATAATTTATAGGATTTTTTCATAATAGTCACCCAAAGAGTCAAATGCAAAAAAGAGTGCAGGGGATCTGTCCACACACTAGAGTCCCAAGAATCCAGCTGAGGGCCTGGATTCCATGGCAATGTCCTGTACGAGTCCAGCTGAAGATCTAGAGCCCGTGGCAATATCCTCCTTGAGTCCAACTGGAGGCCTCGAGTCCATGATAATGTCTCATGCAAGTCTGTATCAAAGTCCTGCACTGGGAAGGCCCAAAGGTCTGTGGTGGAAGCTAGAAAGTGTACCAGTAAGTTGACGGAGCTGAACTGGAGCCAGAAAGTGACACTCAAGGACCGGAGCTTCCTCAAAAAGAACTGCAGCCATCAGCAACAGTGAGGTCACGAGCTCCTCAGATGATAAGAACAGCTGAGTTCATATTGGGAAAGCCACGGTGACAAGCTTCTCCAGGAGACTCAACAGCATGCCATCTTCCCCTCCAGAGCCAGGAGGTGATCTCACAGTAAGGACAGAGCTCCCCCAAAGTGAACCACAGCCATCTTCAATGACAGAGGTCCTGACCTCCAATGATGAGAGCAGCTGAGTTCATATCAGGAAAACTGATGCAATGGGCTTTTCCAGGAGAGTCAATAGTACCCACTTCTTCCCTTTCCAGTTTTCTTTTTATGCTGTTGCCAACAATCCTCAGGTGGGCCTTCGCACCCAGCACCTTGCTGATTGAGTTGAGCTGAGTGTTACAAGTTGACCATTGGTTAATCCACCACACCTTCATGTGAGGTGCTCTGATATGCTGGACACTGTACTAAGCCCTTCATGTGAGGCATTTTCTCATTTAAACTTAATCAGTGAATGAGTACTATCGCTCTCAAGCTGAAGATTGACATGTTAATATAATTAAGCCAAGCATTGGCTGAAACCCAGAGCTCAGCACTGTGCCTAGTACACAGTAAAGTCTCTATAACGGTTGTCAAATAATGTTGGAGTAAAGTGAGTTGCAAAGGCAAGCTGGTAGCAATAGTTTATGACCCAGGTGCTGTACCCTTCACTTGCCTTCTCTCATCTCAGCCTCCAAACAGCCCAAGAAGAACAGACTCACTATCTCTAGTGTTCAGTGATGTTAAAGACTTAACTCCTTTAGTCCTAGGAGAAGCTTCAGTGACTTTTCCAAGGTCTCATAGTAAGTGCCAGAGCCTGGAACTTTCATATTCCGAATCCGGTTTCCCATAACTACCACATTTTATAGTTCTTTCCTTCTTCCCTGTTAAAATACTCAAACTGGCCCATGGCATGGTGGTGCATACCTACCTGTACTTTGAGCTACTCAGTGTGCTGAAGTAGGAGAATAACTTGAGCCTGAGAGTTTGGAGATCAGGCTGGGTGACTTGACTTAGTCCAAAAGGTAAGTAAATAAATAAAATTCAACATTTCCACAAGTGTGCGTGGTGCTGGGAATCAAATCCAGGGCCTGGCACATGTTAGTCAAGTGCTCTTACAACTGAGATCTGGCTTGGTTTTGTTTCAAAATCTGCTTTCACATTTTATGTACATACTCATAGGGCCAATACTAGAGGTAAAAACAGTATTTTCTGAGGATTCTTTCCCCTGCTGGACAGCTCCAGATTTCTCCCTTGCCAGTGCAGGATCAGTTACCAGCCAAGAGGCTGCTTATTCTTATGCTTACTGCATCCAGTGTGACAGTTTTAAAAACAAGGGAGCCCTTTAGAATTCTAGCAGTTACTGGTCTTCATGGGACCTACGTGATATAGTAATAAACATGAGAGCCTTCAGAGGACACGTATCCAGATGTTTCCAGAGTGCTTTCTTCCTCCCTGCCATTCTTAGCTGTCTGTGAAGAAAGGATGAAGGTGAGAGTCACTGAACTAGTTTCTGAAAATGTGGGTGGACAACTGGAATCCTACATCTTGATGCCATCTGATGTCGGGACCTTTTCACATCCTGTCGTCCTGTGGAGGCACTGAAATGGAAGAATGCACCACTTCCATGTCACCTACTTCAAAATGTCTGCTCCGCTCTAGTCAGTGACCTGCCTAATAGTGAAACTCAGGGTTTGCAGGTAGGAACAAAACCCATTTCTGGTCTCTGTCCCTCGATGGCATGTTCTTGCCAAGGCCAGGCACTTTCCCTGCTGTTACATGGATCAAACTAGACGTATGGATGCCATTTCACTGTCTTTGGACATATTACCATGGTGAAGAATACCTTCACTTTAGGAACTTTGGTGTTTACCAGAATAGATATTTTTCCAAATAACTGGTTATTAAGATAAAAAGATACTTATTTTTAGGAGGTTCACTAGGAGGGAGAAGTAGATAAGATACGGCAAAGGTACCTAGATGCTTAATCCCTTTACCCATTTTCTCAAAGCTGTGTTTGCTCGATTACCTGAAAGATACAGATCTATAAAATAACAAAATTCACTTTTACTGATATGGGAAAGCCAATCACTGGAATCTTAAAGAGTCTCCCTTCCATTTCTCAGTAGCTGGAGACTCAGCAGTGTTTTTTTTTTTTTTTTTTTTTTTTTTTTTTTTTTTTTTTGTGTGTGTGTGTGTGTGTGTGTGGGGTGGTGCTCAGATCAGTTGATATACCCTCTCTAAATGCTAATGAGGCTGAGGACCAAAGGGTTAATGTAGGCATATTCCAGAGCTAGTGCAAAGCAGTGTGCCCCAGGTGCTGCATATCAGTGACACTGACAGGAAATTGGCCATTATTAAAAGCAAAAGTGCAGTGGCCCCAGGTTAGTAAACACTTGCAGATAATAAAAATATCACTGTACTAACTTTTCCACTGCTGGATATTATACCCATCACCCAGAATATAAAGGAGAGGTTGGCTCAGGGTTTCAGGGGATTCAGTCCATAGTCAGTAGGCTCCAAGGTAGGAACATATGGTGGAAGGGTGTGGTGGAACAGAGCTACTCAGTTCATGGTGCCTAGGAAGCAGAGGAGTGGAGCAGTGCTAGAGAGGAATTGGAGAGGGAGCATATATAGTTCCCAAGGTCATGCCTCCATGACCCACCAGATACATCCAGAAATGTGCTTTACTAATGTTCTGGGTGTTTCTTAATCTAGTAAGTCAGGATTAATGGCTACAATCATCTTTATCATTCAGTTTTTCTAGCAAATACCTGTTTATTGCAATGCAGTGTGGCATTGTGTTTAAGAGGAAAGGCTTTGGAACCAGGATTTGAGTCTGGATTTGTCTTGACCTTAATTTCTCTGAGCCTTGGTTTTCTCATCTGTTAGTAGCTACCTCAGAGATGTTGAGGACTCAAAATATTAACAAATTTGGCACTTACTATGTGCTAAGTATTTTATACTCACTGAACCCATATAACAGCTCTAGGGGGTAGGTACTATTATCCTCAGTTTCTACTTGAGGAAATAGAGAAATAGGTTAAATAATTTGTCCAAGGTCACATGGCTAGTAAATGGCAAACCAGGATGGTAAACCCAGCGCCCCTGCTTTCCATACCTGTGATATATATGTAGCACAGGATTGAGCCAGTGGCTGGCGAGTCTGTGGAGACCGTCCCTGCCATTGCAGTTTGGTGTTGTCATTTGCTACTTCCTGTCTTTGGGTATTACTCTAAGTGCCAAACTAAGAGACCAGAAGTTTCAGGGAGCAAGTTTGACACCAAATGGCTATGAAGGCATTAGAGACCATGCTACACCTGAGCACCTGCAGATGGGTCATGAATGCCTGATACACAGATGTGAGAAGGCTTCCAAAGGCCAAGTTTGAGTGGGGCAGGAAAAAGTGACCTAATTAACTGTTCGGAATTTTTTTTCTTCCACTTGAAATAATAAATTCAGACTTTGAAGAACACATTAGTCATTGTGTTACATTGAAATGACACTGAGTGGGTTCTACGTGTTAGATTGTGTTGTGGGTTCTTGTGTGAGATTCAGAAAAGGTTAGGGATGGTGTCCATGGCCCGAAGTGGGAATCCCATACAGAGGAAATGGCTTGAGCCAAAGCACAGGGGTGAGCGAGTGAGTGTGTGACATAGGTGAAGTCAGATGAGATTGTATCCCAAAATACAGCTGGACGAAGAGCTCTGAACTTGAGAGTTGCTCCCCAGCCAGTATCTTTGTGCCCTTCCACAGGACTCACCTTTTTCCTTTCTGCCTCTCTGCTTTCTTCT